>CAUYRH010106314.1:0-88261 GCA_963574655.1 Perodicticus potto
AAGTGTAAAGTGAAGGAGACACCAAGGCACAGGTGTCTCCTCAGCAGTTGTCCAGCCTTTTTGGCTATTGGAGCCTCTGGTGGGGGTTGGAGGTCCCCCTCCTTGCCTGTCATCCAGCCCGCTGGCTCTTCAGCTGACTGCCGCAGCACCAACACCACCAAGGAGGAGGCGGCAGGTCCGCCGGCTCCGCTGAGCTGGCTAGGGTGCCAGATGTCCTGCATCAGTTCTCCCTCTCCGAGTAGAAACCCTAACTGCTGTTAGGGAAAAGGGGTGAAGACTCGATCTAACTGCTTCCTGCTGGGTCGGGCGATGATAGAAGGGGGCAGTTGGGGTTTCTCTGGAGGGAGAGTGATACTGGGGTTCTGCTGCTGCTTCCATAGATCATGAACTCTTCTGTGAGGCTGTCACCTCAGAGCCCATAGGACAACGATTCTTGCTGCCGTAGTTATTCCCACAAATCTGGTGACAGCTCTATCAGGGCTTGGTTCAGAAAATAATTACACGCTGGTTTGGGCTCCACGGAAATCCAAAGAAGTCAATTTGGCAGGCGTCAGGGCCCTGTTGGGCCGGGCACTGTCACACTGGCATCATTTCTTTCCCCCTCTTGAGTTAATCCCTCAATTAGCAAAATGCACTTCTTTGTCATTGGATTTACATTTATTTCATGAGGCTTGAAGGAGAGGGGCAAAGCCAAAACAGTTTTGTCGCTGCCTGATTATGAAAGAAGGCTGTATATCCAGCCTCCTGTGTCCCACCCGCCAAGGCTGTTCCTTGGCCTCTGCTTCTAGCATGTTCCATCATGGGCAGAAAGGTTGGGTCCAGCCGTCCGCCGAGGGTGAGGGAATCTATTCATCTTCTCAGGTGAGCTGAAATTGAGGTCAGGCCGGGACACGAGGTGGCTAATTAGAAAGAAGCCCGGCTGCTGAGGAAAATAACCACTGAGGTATGTGGCCGCTCTGAGCATGGGCAGCTGCCCAGAGTGCGGAAGGGTCACTGGACTCTTGCTGGCCACAAGCAGCTAGTTCCATCCCAGCCAATAGCTCTGACCCTCCCAGCGATTTTTTGCAAAAGGAGATTTTTCTTCTTCTTCCAGGGTCATTTTGCTCAGCAAAGTGGGTCTGCTTTTGTAATGCAAAACAGTTCCCCCGCTGCTAACTGCAGCCCCTGCAAACTCCTTCCAGCTCAGCCAATTTAAGAAATTAAATGACGGGAACAAGAACAGGAGGGTGGGGGGAGATGTGTCACAAAGAGAACAAAACATAAGCATCACTTTTTTTCTCTCTCTTTGAATACCCTGAAAATTGCAGAAACGTGTTTTTATGGGTGTGTGAGAAGTAGGTGAGACGTTCCGCTCCCAGTAATAGGAATCCAAACAGCACCTCACTCCAAATCTAAGGAGCCACTGCACAGGGATCTGTTTTAAAAAGGCTGTGGGTATTGGGGAAAGAAAGTGCCTCTGTACCATACACCACACCTGAAACAGTAAGGACAGACTCAAAAGCAACAGCCACAGGCTGCAGGAGAGGCTGGTGCAGCAAAAGTACTTGAAGCTCAATGGGTGGATCTAGAAACCAAAACAATGGGGTTGTCCGGTGAATTCTGCCTGGCCTATGCAGATCGATACAGAAAGCTCTCCCTCTCGCCAGACCCCACACCATGTGGGAGATGGTAAAAGTCCAAGATTTTCAAAGGAAGATAAACGATTGCCTCTAAATTCAGTATCAACCATAAGCCAGGATGGCAAACATGTCTGGCACATTCTCATGGATCTCTTCGATTCAGAAAGCCTGGGACATTTTTAATGGAGTCCCAGAAGAGAGAGAAAAGAACTTAAATCCTTAAGGGTTTCCTAGAAACTGCACTTTAGAGTTTGGGGATGGCTGCGAGGCTTTGTTTGTTTGTGATAGAGTCTCACTTTGCGGCCCTCGTTAGAGTGCTATGGTGTCATCATAGCTCGGCAGCCTCAAACTCTTGGGCTCATGCAATCCTCCTGCCTGAGCCTCCTGAGTGGCTCCCTATCACAACACTCAGCTAATTTTTCTACTTTTAGTAGAAACGGGGTCTCACTCTTGCTCAGCCTAGTCTGGAACTCCTGAGATAAAGCTATCCACCTGTCTTGGCTTCCAAAAATGCTAGGGAAGAAGTTCTAAATGACTTTGCAAAATGGGGGAGGGGGAAGGAAGAAGACAAAACAAAAATCTAGTCTTTTCTATTCTTTCTTTGTGTTTCAAAGAAACCCTGCTCTCAAGATGAAGACAATTTCTGAGACAGAAACTCAATTACATTTATTTCCTTTGCAGGGAGAAGTGTGGTGGTCCAAACCCAACTCATAGAAGTATGGAGAACCTCTTCTGTAAACATTCTGATGAAAATAGAAGTGAAACTTCCTTTCATAGAAACATAAATATCAGATCTCAGTGACTGTCTTGGTTCCCTGTTAAATCCCCAGGGCCTAGTAAAGTACCTGGAACTGAACAAGAACTTCTTAAATAAATATCCCTAATTAATACCAAGATTAACACAGTTTAAACTTTGTGGATCACTTATTCTTAAATTATTCCTCTTTCCCTATTTCTATATTTCCAATTCATTGATAAAGCTCCTACCTCAGAGCCAACAGAACAAAGGTTCTTGCTGTTCCTGTTGCTGTTACTTCTCCTTACTGCAGGAGTTTCTCTCCTCCCCCACTAAATTAAGGACTTGGTTCATTAAAGGGTGAAAGAATAAGTAAATAAATAAAGGTACATTTAAGTCTAACTTTACTATCATCTCTAACAACTTCAGGTTAATTTCACTTTGCTCTCGTTGGTACCACCCTCTCCACAATGCCCTCTGTATCTTGTCCCATGCAGAACACAAATAATATTTTTCACAGTACATTTTGCTATATTTCTCTTTATTCTGAAAGAACTCATGAAATAATTATTTCACTTCTACCATCAAGGCCCAAAATGTCTGACATTCTCTGATGACCAATTGTATAGCTAGTTTAAAATCATAACAATGCTTATCACCCTTTATAGATTTTTGGACTACTTTTGGCAGGATTACTTTGGAATATCACTTATTTGGATGAAGCAAAACCAAGGACAGGTTGAGTATCCATAATCTAAAAATCAGATATGTACTATCTGAAACATTTCTGGTCCCAAATATTTTAGATAAGGGACACTCGATCTATTTTCCACAAACTTCCCTTGATGTACAGGACCACGGCAACATTTTTTTTTCCTAAAAGCCTACAGCATATGCAAGTTAACTAGGGGACCCCATGAAGTGAACAAGCTGAAATACATATCCAACAAATGGTGAATAAACATTAACTACACACTCAATTATGGATGGCACAGAACAGAAGCATTTTCTGGTGGTTATTAGCAAATGTGATCCTACTATCTTTAATTATGCTTCTGCTGTCTATTCCAGAACACTAACTCTTTAGGAAAATAATGCACAGAAATTGTTTATTAATCACCAGTGGAAGATGCACTCACCCAAAAGGTAACTATAGTTTGTTGATGTGTTTACTTCCATAGTCTTAAAAGCTATTAAGAAATCCACCCACAGGAAAGCTTTGTGCCAGGGTATCGCCTTCTAAGAGATTGTAGGAGAGGGCAGAGAAGGCTAAATATATAAACCTATCTGGACCTTGTCTTGGATATTTACAATAATCCATTTCTCTGTAGCTGAGTTAGAATTGAGAGGATCCACAGTTGCTTAGATAGACAGGGTCATGTTGGGAAGCCATGGGCCTCTCTTCACACCTAAGATTCTCATCATGGGTTAAATGGAAGTCAAAAAAAGGTGGAAAAATCAATGGAGGCTTCCCTAATCAGAACTTAAAAGAACCTTTTAAAGGCACAGCATTCATCAGAAAGGGGAAGAGAAAGTGGAAGGTAGGTAGAGCTCCTGTCAAGATGACTTTATTCTATCAAAGGAATAAGAAAAAATAGTCCTCTCTGAAGAAGTAACACAATAGTAGATAATACAAAACACGACCATTAGATAATCAAGGCACCCATGGTTTCTGAGCACAAGTCTTGCTGACATAAGGCCGCCATGCTGTGGGGAAGCCATGTGTAGGCACCTCTATCGGCAGTCGGAGTCTTCAAGGGCGCCCAGCCCAAGCAGCAGATGTGAAAGTGAATGGGTGCACAGATGATTTGATAACTTCATTACTGAGCCGTCAGTCTGCCCAGATGAGGCCCCAGACATCATGGAGCCTAGAAAGGCAACCCCCATGATCCCTTGTCCAAATTCTTGACCCATGCAACCCCTGAGCATAATTAAAAAAAAAATTAATATGCTAAGGCTTGTGGGTGATTTGCTAAGCAGGAATATTGTCTGGAGAACAACTATCTCAAGTCTTGACCTGAGGGAAGGAGCTAGGGTTGTTTTGAAGAAATTTGTAGGTGTGCATTCACTTCTCGTGCCAGTAGTTTATAAATTCTAACGACAAAATTAAAAATTGAGAGGATAGGAAATGTGTTAGAAGCAATGTTTAGCACTTTAAAAGATTCTTAGGGCCATTTGGGAAAATTTAAATACAGACTTGTTATTAGAAGATATTATGAAATTACTATTTGGTGAAGAGTGATAATATCATGTATTATGGTTATACATGGAAAATATCCATCATTGTTCTTAAGAGATGCCTGTCGACAGATAAGACGTAGAGCTTCCTGTGGCCTGACGTCTGAGTTTACTTTCAAGAAGGTGAACATCGCAGCAAATTAGAGAGAGAGAAAGAGAGAAGGAGGAGAGATGGAGAGACATAGAGACAGACAGAGGGGGAGAAGAAGTAACGCAGCAAAAGCATCACAACTGTTGCTGAAGCTCGGCGGAGGGGTTGGATGTTCAGGTTTGTGTTCTTTCTTACATTTCATATGTAAGAAAACAAAATTGGAGGAGGAAAAAAGTGGAAGAGGAGAAGTCCAGTCTTAACCAATCTCCCAGAATTATAAGAATTAAAAGAACGGAAAGGCTGCAATCGAAGGGAAGGCTGAAGACTCTCGGAGAATTCTTGTCAGGCCCTGGTCAGCATGTTTGGAACCAAGATGACAGGCAATTAGCTACATTGATAATGCCTGGAATCTAGCAAATGAGGCAATCAATTCGAAGAGAGTGATCAAAACAAGGCCAGGGCTTTCTTGCTCCTGTAATGATTACCTGACTGCAAACCAGAACAGCTACAGGGGCCAAGTATATCCCATGAATGAGAGCGTTCAGAAGGTTCAGGGAAATGATGAATGAAGAATGGCATTCTATCTCCAAGGGCAGCCTGGAGGCAGCTCTAGCCCACTGTTGCTCTTCAGGGACCTGAGCCCACTGTCCTTTAATCTTCCAATTGCTTTCAAAGCCAAAAAATCAGGATTGTTACATGAGACCTTATGATTTTAAATGCTGATGATGAATTTTAAAAAGTGAAAATACAGTGCAGGCCAAACAAAATACGCCTCCATGTCTTATTCAGCCCAGAAGTTATTCATTCAAGACCTGTGCTATATTAAGTCATGGCTGTTTGGTTGGTCACATTTGTTTCCCTTCGGGGAAGTTTTGGACATAGCTAAAAGGAAAACTGGGCCAAGATGGTGATTGCATTGGTGTTGCGCCCTACTCTCCCCTGGTTATGGTATCTGCCTCTCTGAGGGCATGAAGGTCTGTGGCCAGAATCCCTGGGGGAAGGAGCTAGGCTCTTTGCCTTTCCATTATTCCTCCACATCTAGGAAGCAGAGAGCAGCCATCACCAGACACCAGTGTTAGCACCTTGATCTTGGACTTCTCAGCCTCTAGAACTAAGAGGAATAAATTTCCATTGTTTATAAATTACCCAGTCTCTGATATTTTATTATAGCCCCATGAATGGATGAAGACATTGTATGTGTCCACATTGGGATGTCTTAGTTCAATGATCCACCCAGTTCACACCTGGACTCATCACTCCACTTCATGATGAATATTTTATGGCTTTGCTCCTGAAAGAATGTGCTGAGCAGCAAACCCAGCTCATGGATAATTGGCAGATCTGATCTAAATACAGGAGTGGCACTGCCAGTTTAGGGGTGCAAGTGGCAATGTCTCTGTGAAGTCGGAACTTTTAATATGGTGCAAGAATCAACAGGACCTTGACTTACTACATTCATGAGTCACACCAATTGTTTCCCTGTACATTTTCAAGATTCTCTTCCCTTTAGGAAGCTACTGGTGTGGGATAGGAAGGAGTCTGCCCCTAGTTCACAACTGCTGAGCCTAGGGTTCCATTTCTCATCAAGTGTTTATAAACAACACATATGAATTATTATTTTTAAAATAGATAGTAGGTTCCTTTAAGATAAATAAGTATTGTTGCTTCTTTCCCACATGCTGTTTGTTTTCTGATTTCTGAAGCTATTATTTAAAGGTTCACCAGAGCCATATTAATAGGCCTTTTCCTCTGCTCCTGTACAGGACATAGCCCTCCTGTGTTCATGAGTGAGCTGCTGTCTGTCCTTGCTGGTCTCTGAGAACCACCTCCTGGCCACCTCTCCCCTCTGCTGGCTCTTTCTTTCTAGGTCCCTAGCTCTCTGCCCCTGATTCAGATACTTGGGTAAGAGCAATGGTTTGGACCCATCTCTCCAGATTCTGCCTCCAACCACAGGTGCCCACACCTGACCTTCTCCATAGCAGTCACTGAAGCACCCTTGAGTAGCCTGAGTGCAACAACTGAAAATTATATTTGGGTAAAAACCTATATAAAACAAGGTGTACAGAATTCATTTTATCTTCTAGCATTCTAAACATACACGTACATTATTCCTCAGGTCCAAAGCTCTATCATCAGTGAAAGATAATAAAGCTGTATCTTTTAACACACACAAAGTTGAGACACTGAGGGGCTAGCCCAGCTCAGGAGCAGAGTATAGGCAGCCATGTTGGGTGAGGGGAGGATATAGATGACCATGTTGGGTGAGGGGAGGGTAAGGACAGCTAAGTGGGTGGGAAGGAGAGTATGGCCATATAGGATGAGGAGAGGATTTGGGCAGCCATGTTAGGTGAGAGAGAGGCGTGGGTGGCCATGTTGGGTGGGGGAAGGGTACAGGAAGCCATGTTGCCAGCAAGGGAGGGTAAGGATGGCCATGTTAGGTTAGGAGGAGGGGAAAGTTGGCCAACGTGGGTTGGGAGACAGGATGGGTAGCCATGCTCAGTGAGGGGTGGGGATGGGTGGCCATGTTTGGGGAGAGGGGATGGGTGACCATGTCGGGATGGGCAGAGGGGGGTAAATGGCCAAAGTGGGTGAGGGCAGGTTTTGGTTAACATTTACAATGTCCTGACCACATTGGTCTCGTGATCCCACTGCCTTCTCTACCCTCTTCCCTCTTTTCCTCCCAAAGAAAAAGCTGATGTAACCTCCTTCTTGCAACCACAATATCTTTGCTTGACTCATTCTAGTGAGAAGAGTGTGTTGGGAGAGCCTCATAATGACAAAAGGCTCCCCAGAAATCATAAAGCTCTAAGAACTTTCTTGCTGAGGGGCCTAACAAACCACTAAGTGGCTCACCATGGCTTCATCTCTGCAGCCTATTTGTTGCACAGGTGATGAGGAAGTTTTGATATTTGTACTGACAGGTGTTGATTCATAAGCTAATAGTGCTGGTTGATTCAGGAGTTCAAGGATGTGCAGTATATCATGTTCTGTGACAATTAGTGGCTATACTCTACCCAAATAGAGAATGCCAGCCAAGGAAGATTCTTCTAAGGAGTCAGCAAACTTTTCTTATAAAAGGCCAGAAAGGAAATATCTAGGCATTAATAGGCCCTGTGGCACCTATCACAGCTACTCAATTGGGCATCTGTGGCACCAGAGCAGCCACAGGCATTAGGAAATCAAAGGGTCATGGCTGAGCCCCAGTAAGACTTTATTTGCATGCACAGCTCATGGACCATATTTTGTCTGCACAGAGTTCACTGCTACCTGTTCTAGGTCTCCATTAACTTCAGTATACTGGAGAGGCAGATGTGGAAACTGTATTTCCACATGTCACCCAAATGAGCTGTATGATACAAAGGGTAGAAAGTATAGCGGGTGAATGTGTGAGAGGATAAATATTTTAATTTTTTTTCTTTTTTGCAGTTTTGGCGGAGGCTGGGCTTGAACCCGCCACCCCTGGTATATGGGGCCGGCGCCCTACTCCTTGAGCCACAGGCACTGCCCAATATTTTAATTTTTTTTTGTTGTTTATTCTGTGACCGTCACTTTCTGAGAGCCTGAGAGTAAGTCATCTTTTGTCTTATGTTGGATGGAGTATTGCAACAGAAATAAATCACAGAGATACATTGCTAGTTTTTGTTTTCGTCTTCTTTTAAAGTTTAATATTGGGGAACTTTTAAAGACAGAAATGATGGTCACTCTGTCTTCAGATATGGCGTAAGTGGTGGTGGCTGCTGGGAGAATGGACTAGGTCTCCTCATCCTCCTCTGGCTAGGCATGTTTGAGGATGGAGGATGCATGCATAGCCCACGGACCATATTTGGTCTGCACAGAGTTCACTGCTACCTCTAGGTCTCCATTAACTTCAGCATACTGCAGAGGCAGATGTGGAAACTGTATTTCCACATGTCACCCAGATGAGCTGTGTGATACAGAGGGTAGAAAGTATAGCGGGTGAATGTGTGAGAGGCTGGAGGATGGAGGAGGAGGATGGAGATGTCACAGAAGTGCTGCCAGGACATTGGAGCTTCCTGAAATCAGATAAAAAACTTCCTCTGAAGACTGAGCTGATGAGGATGAGGATTAAGATGACCGTGATGGGAGGCTAAGGAGAGTGACAAAAGGATGAAGTATGTTTGTTTCCCACAATTAGAGCTGACTCGGGGGAGCATATTATGGGAGCAGAAGGCCTGAGTTATTTGTTAATGCTAAGACAAAGATCTCAGGATGGGTCATTTAAACAAATATGTTCACCCAGCTATGTGCTAGGATTTGGTTTTGTCTAATAACACAAAAATAAAATTTGGTATAGAAAATAATTGTAAAAATAATACGCATTTATTTTTAACATATGTATGATTTGCATTCTTAGTTTTTAGGTTTCAAACTGAAACCTAGATTTTGGGCAAAAGGACTATAGACCCTATCAGAGACTTCTTTTCACGATCTTCCCTCTTCCCAAGCTAAATAGAGGTCCCATGGGTTGGGCAGAGGGGGTAAATGGTCACGGTAGGTGAAGGCATGAAGAGATAGAGAAGAAAGACCAAAGAGAAAGAGAAAAAGATGAGAGGTAAAGGGTATGTCAGCCCCTCACCTATGAGTCATAGTTCGGATCAAGAAGGGAGGCTGTTACCTCTACAGCACCTCTACTCTAGTTATTTTGGTTGTTGAGAAGCCTGACTACAGAGTGGCCACTGTGCAGGGTTGTATCAGTCAGTTTGAGCTAGGTGATGCTGTGCTGACAAATGGCACTGCAATCTGACTGACACATACGAGTTCCTCCTTCATGTGGCAAACACCCTCACAGTCAGGCATGGCTCTGCCCCTCTATTCCTCACTCTGGGACTCAGGCTGAAGGAGCAGATTTTGAAGGGAGCATGGAAGAGCCACAGCCTCTATCTCAGGGTGTCTCCTCCCAAGCGGCACACTATTATCTGCTCAGATTTCACTGGCCAAGGAAACCACATGACCATGCTTGTCAACCACGGGGCAGGGGTGGTTCTTCACACAAGAAGGGTAGAGAATACTTAGAAAACAATAATTATATTATTCTCTTCTTTATACCCATTTGTAGTCACAAATTCCTATTTTGAATTGATTCATGCTCTGAAGGTCTCCACACAATATCTGCAAGTCATTGATTTCCAACCTGCAAAACCAGATGAGGGTCTCAGACTAACAGAGTGGAAAGGTGAGCAACTCAGAAGACTGAGGTCCACATCCTGGTGGGAGAGCAAAAAACTTGGGTTCTCGAGGTGTTGGTAATCTACCCCATGTACACCAGGTGCAAACTGCCCTCCAAACATGGATGCCTCCATCCTCCCAACAAAGACTGCATCCAGCTTGGCCACTTAAGCTAATTTCTTGTGACAAAGAGGAAATCCTCAGAGGAGCCTAGAAAATAGCAGTGCATTTTTTTTTTGGTGTGATTTGCTTATTTTATAAAATTAGTCAGCCATGTGCCTGTGTGTGTCACACCATAAGATGACAATTCACGAGAGAAAAATTGTCACTTTTCATAATTTAGAAGCTAGAATGATTGCACTGTTCCTCCAAAAGATGAATATTCCAAGCCATTACAGATGCATGATGGCATTTGACAGATGCACTGAAAACATCATGGAACCAAAGAGCCATTTGTCACTCCTGGCACTTAGGTTGTCAGTGTTTAGGAGTTCTGTTGAACCTTAACATTTTGCTTCTGATTAGAAACAATTAAATGAATAGTGCTATGTTAAAACAAGTATAGATACCAACAGAAATGTATAAGGTTCCCCCACTTTTTAAAAAAAGGAGCCCTGAAAGGACCCCACTTTAGGCAAGAATTTGTTTCTGGGACACAGATTTAGAAAGACCCCTATCACAGCCATGCAGACATTCAGAAAATAGTTTTGTAGAATGAATGTAAGGAGGAAAAGGAGGGAACATGGCATCACAAAAGGGAGCTTGACTGAGTTTCTGGAGAATTGGGCTCCAGGACTACTTGATCCATTCACCATTTCTGTGACCCTATTCATTTACTCTTGCCTTCATTTCTTTATCTCACAAGCAGAGGTATAAAATTAAAACTTTGAAATAGAATTTATGGAACTATGGGATCCAAATTATCCTCACTATAATGATGTTTATTATCACCTATAGGATCAGAGGAGAGTATGTGGAAAGAGGCTAGACATCGAGCATCTGGTGATGGTCACTGAAGCCACTAGCAAAGTGATGGGAGCTGAGGTTCATCAACATCTTCCTCACCATCATCATCACCACCACCTTCATCATCACTGACATCATCACTATCATCACCATCATCATCACCATCATATCATCACCACCATCATCACCAACATCACCATCACCATCATTACCATCACTACCATCATTACCATCACCACCATCATCATCACTGCCATCATCATCATCAACGCCATCATTATCACCACCATCATCATCATCAACGCCATCAGTATCACCACCACCATCATCTTCACTGCCATCATCACCATCATCACCACCATCATCACCATCATATCATCATCACCATCACATCATCTCCACCATCATCACCATCACATCATCACCATCATCACCACCACCATCACCATCGATGCAGAGAAGAGGGGAAACATTGAAGCCCACCTTTCCCATAAATACCATTTCACCCCTAAACAGTTTTAAGTACCCATCATTCACGAACAAGTGCCCAGAGATCAATCTTGAATCACAAACATATTTTCTTTTGCTTCACAGAATGCAGTCACCTTGTGGAGGGTTTGTTTGTTTTATAATAACTGCAACTTTTTAATACTAGGAGATTTTCCATAAAAATTCTCACTTCTCTTGAAAATTGGAATATTGAGCAACCCTTGGCTCTTCCACTTGGCAACAATTGGCTATAACTAAGAGATCATTGCCTCTTTTAGAGAACATTCTCTTTAATTCACTATAGTCCTCACCACACCCTATTGTCTGAGGAAAGCCAGCTCATATAGTTCATATTGCCTGATTTGTTCTTGTTGGTATATGGGTATTCTACCCCTACATTTCAAAGTTATTTGATTTAAATTTTTCTAATTTGCCAAATTCTCCTTTGATGGAGTTAGTGCTATAAATAAAAATAACATTTAAAATTTTAGTCGATTTTCAACACAATCAGCCCACATACTTAAAGAATATGATTTTAATTGAATGGCATTCAAGATTTAAGGTTTCTGTTCTTTTCTGTGCCTCACGAAGGCAGAAATCTTTAATCCCATAAGCCAAATAAGCAATACAACTTAAAAGATAAGTTATTTAATAATGGTGTTGAAATAAGTGGATCTCCACATGGCAAACAAATGAAAGTGCATGGAAGGATTGTTCCATATTCTCAAAGTAGAAATGGCCTTCCAAGGTTGGAAGGATAAATTTGGTGATATAAGCAAAATCAAAAAGCAAATGACAAAAATGGAGGTAAATTTGCATACCATAAATACAGAGATAAGGCTAAATTTTCCATATATAAATATCTCCTACCAATCAATAATCAAAAATACCAAAATCCCAATTAAACGGTTTTATAGTGATGACTTAAGTGGAGAACATATATACTGTTTAGGACTACACGTGTGCAATCAGGCAGGTGTTTGCATCCACATACACGCGGGCAGGACTTGTCAGAGCTTTTTCTTGGGATCCATAGCCCTTTCTGTAGTCTGATCCATGATGGAGAAACTCAAATTATTCTTCTCTTGAGGATGTTTGTGCTTTTGAACTTTTGGCTATTCCATGTGATCACTGATCTCACAGATGCAGAAATACCATCCTGAGACCACTGAAAAATTTAGATGCCAGAATTAGAATCCAGAAGGAAAAGCTTCAGCCAAACTGTTGATGATGTGTAATGTGCACCAGCTGACTCAGCTTGTCTCCTGGCTGAAAGCATTGGGTGGTCAGATGCTATAAATACAGATTTGATCTGCACCCAGTGGGCAGAGCTGGGGAAGATCACAGGGCTGGTGTCAAAGACAAAACCAGTACTTGATCGAAAGTGCCAGGAAACATGCCCACTTGGTGTCTTCTACTCCTCAGTGCTCAAATATAATTAGTCTCCCCAAAGTGCATCAGGCTCTGCTTCACCGTTACACCTTCATATGGCAGCTCCTCTGCCCAGAACAGACCTTATTCCCTTTCCTCTCAGCCTGACTCCAACGTATTGAATATTCAGGGGGTAGACAGATGTTCACTCCCCTGCTCCTGTTGCAAGCAGAAGCCAAAAGCTTAGCCAGGAACATGGGCACTCTACTCAAGAATGTTACTTCTCACCTCCTTTGCAATTGGGCATTGCCATCTACCAATTTGTGGCCAATGGTCACAGAGTGCCATTACATTGTACATTTAATTTAATAATGGCTCAGGCTATACCTAGGGTTTGTCGCTAGAGAGGGAGGGTGGACACTTGCTGTTATGGGTGTGCCACAAAGATCTCCTCTTGGGGACCAAAGTCATCATCTCCTTGGCTGCTCTTTGACAACTAGTAGCTGAGTTTCTCCCCAGGAATTACCCAGCCAGAATTGCACCCCAGGCCCTAGACAATGACTGGTCAACACAGAAGTATAAAGGCCCAATGTGCCTCCTTAGTTTGGGACGTATCTGGATCAGCTTAGGTCTTTGCTACACGTTCAACTATTCCCAAAAACCCCTGATGAATTTTCTATACTCAAAGTCCTAACTTGGCGTCTCTCCCCAAGAAGCGCCATCTAAACTGAGGAATGTCTTCCCTTTCCCTTTTCTGCATTTGCCTCAACGCCATAACAAGCAAGGTGAGCCGTCTTTGACCACACAGAGACAGCAGAGATGGAAAGATCCTAAGTCTTCAAGGTCATTGCCCCACCTCCCAGCTGTGGACCAGGTTGCATGTGAGGGGAACAAATTTGTTTCTGGTTTAGATCCTCTGTGACTCCTCAGTGATACAACTGACCTCAAAGATAATCCGACCCCCACCCCCACATGCATACACAAACTAAGGTATTTGTATTTTGTAGGAATTTAATGACATGTGGCACACCCTTTCTGAGGCAGTCAGCTCATTTTGGTTGCCCTTGTTTTTTCAACTTCTATAATCCTGGCTCCTACATTTCATAATCAGTGCTCCATGAATGTTCAGGAATGAATATGTGACTTCCTCTATTTCAGGACCCCCAGTTCCTAAAATCCCCATCTAAATGTGCTGGATCTAAGCAGAGATGTAAATTGATCAGTCTCTCACCACTCCCTGTCACTTTGAAGAAAAAAATCCATAAACATTGATAGCTAACCATTTGCTAAGGCTGCTTTATGTGAATGTATCTGGTTTCTTTCTTGCAATAATCTTGTGAGGTGGGTATGGCCCCATTTTCTAATGAGGAAACAGGCTTACTGAGAAGGCAAATAATACTAAGAGGCAGGGACTCAGATCTGCCTGACTGCACAGTCAAATGTATAATATTGGCTGTAATTTCACAACCTCATTCATCTATGATCATACTGCCTGTGACTCTTCCAAAGACATAAGAAAGTTCCCATGCTGATGATTAAAACCTGAGAGCAAAAGTCTGAACGGAGAGCACCTCTAATTACACCTGCCCGGACCTACCCTTAGAAGTGGTGTGGAAGGGAGAACTTCACAAATCAGTCTTCCAATACACATCCAGGATGTAATCCACACACATAATGATCTCTTTAGTACTTACCTCATTTTAATCCTAACTTCAGGGTCATTAATTCCAGCCACCTTAATAGATGGGCCTGAGATCTCAGCGGTTTAATGTGATAAATGTTTGTTTTGTGCTCACATCGGAGTCAAATGCAAGTTGCAGTTTCACAAAGACAGCTGTCCTCCAAGTTGTGACTCAGGGATCCAAGCTGCTCCTCAGGGGCTGCACAGCTTCTGAGTTCACAGTAGCAGGGTAGAAGGGCTCAGAGCAACTTGCAGAATGTTTTCAAGGGCCAGGCCTGAAATGGATTACATCACTTCTGCCACATCTCACTGGACAGGATTAGTCATGTGATCTCACCTGGCTGGGGGCCAGAAAATAGAGAAGCATGTGGACACAGTGAAACTCATGGAGAAATATGGGTCAAAGCACGTGGTCTCTGCTTCTTTACTTGTAAAGTTGGGGGTGGAGGTGGCTTCATAGAAGGTTCTTATTTGGGAATATGCATCAAAATGACACATACAACATTTTTGAAATCCAGACATCACCGGAATGCCACCCCAAAAATACTGAATTAAAATCACCAAGGATGAAGCACTTGCATTTCTGACTTAAACTTTCTGCCCCATCCTTTTCAAGTACAGTTGGGGCTCAGAACGATTGCACTAGCTGACTTCTAAACCTTCTACCACTTTTTATGTTTTTAATTCTGTCATTTTCTGTGAAACTACAGGTAGAAAAATACAGAGAGAAGACTGGTGCCCACAGGTATTTTAACAACGACCTCTTTACTACCTGGTTCCCAAAAGATTAGGTTAGGGTGAGTCTTAGGATTCTGTGTTCTTTCCTAGTAGAACCTCGCTGAGATTTCTGCATCAGATTTCTCTAATGATCATGCTCTTGATTCCATCCTGTTTTTATATTTTTCTCAATTGAGCAAAGCTCTACACAGCCTCTTGGTGCCAGTACGCTCCTTGGAAAACCAAACCCCTGTCTCCTGTTGTCTTTTATGGGACCCTAAATCCACCTGCCTCCTTCATCCCTTTGAATAGCTCCACAATTATCAATATGCATTTACCCATCTACGCATAAGATACTGGAAGGTCAATAATGCTTTGTTCTATAAAACACAGAAGTACTTTCACATCATGTCAGGGTTCATAAAACTTTACTTAAATTGATAGATAACTAACATAAAATGATAAAGGCAGTGGTGCTGAATCAGAAGAAAATTGTGTTTTTTATATTGACCTGAAACATCCTTTTCTTAAAGATATGGGCCTGTTCTCTTTGGCATTGTGCTTCATTAAGTTAAATTGCAGCAAATAAATAAATGACCCGAAAGAAAAAGTTAAGAAGGAGAGTCAGAAAGGGAAACTTGGGCTAATTTACAGCTATGTGCAAAGAAGCTTTGCCAGGTCCCTGGGCGCTAGGAAGCCCCCTCTGAGACATTTAATGAGGGGACTAAGGGGAGGAACTTGCGGGCGGGGAGGCGGTGGGTGATTCGCCTGTCTGATCTCAGTCTTTCCCTACCTTTACATGCTCTTCTATACATCTCAGAGGACCTGAAAACGACATTTCCCGAGTTTTCATGCTAGTCCCTCCTGTCAGACGCTGCTGAGCAGAGGCAGCGCAGGGGATTGGCAGGGAGGGGAGAGAAGGTCTTTGCTCTCTGCTCCTCTTCTGGCTACATCTAGGCAGTCGGATGGTGGCAACCCTAACCCTAACTCTACCCTACCTTAACTCTACCCTTACCCTACTTCTACCTGTACCCCGCCCCCAGCCCTAAACCCTAACCTTCTAACCATACCCTTACCCTAACTCATGCTAGCTATTTACAGTTCAGGTCAGGGTGGTTGAGTGAATGCCTCCTTTGTGGGCCTGAAACCAACTATGTTGTGGCCGAGGAGGAATACAGGAGGAATCGGGACTGTTCCGTGATGGTGCATTTGTTTCTCTGGGCTGCCTTAACGAAGTCCCACAGACAGGGCGGCCTAAACAACGCTGATGTGCTGTGTCCTAGGTATGGAGGCTGGAACTTCAAGACCAGGGTGTCAGCAGGGTTGGTTCCCTCTGAGGCTGGGTGGGAGCCTGTCCCAGGGCTGTCTCCAGCTGCAGTAGCCTCAGGCACTCCCTGACTTGTGGACTAGGTCCCCCCGGTCTTCACATCATCCTCTCTCCACGTTTGTCTGTCTCCGTGTCCAAATTTCCCCTTTTTATAAGGACACCTGTCATGTCCTCACCTCAGCTTGATCATCTCCCTAAAGACGGTATTTCTAAGTCACATTCGCAGGGAGGGAGTGTTAGGATGTCAGCATCTTTTGCGGGGGGACACAATTCAACCCATCATGGATGGGAAAGAGGCTTGGTCATGAATAAAGATAAACGGGAAGAGTCAGGAGAGGAGAGTCCTGGACGGATAATCAGTGGTAAGGATGGGAACCAAAGACTTGTGTCCACAGGGGAGGAGAGAAGCTGCCACCACGGGGGCAGGGGCTGCGGTGGGCAGAGCGTCTACATTTCTCCCTCCCGAGGTTCTGCTTCTCTGTGGAGGAGAAGGGAAGGGCGTCTGCGGAGACTCTCAGGCAGGAGCTTCCCCAAAATGACCCTGGGAGCTTTTTCAGACTTCCGGTTCCAGATGTCACTGAGCATATTCAATCATCAGGGGTGTCAGGGGTTTGTCTGCAGTGAACAGGCATGTGGAGGGGAGGATCTCCAGAGGGTTCACCCCATCCCGTCCCTGCCCTGTTAATATGAGAAATCGCCTGGGCTCTGCTCAAGTGTCACATGTGGGAGACTTGCGCCCACCTCATAGGAACTGCATCTCCAAACCAGATGACTGTGGGTCTCTGGGATGGGCAAGGGACCAGAAGAGTGTAGCACTTGCCATCCTGAGCAGACCAGGCACTGCCCCTAAACTTGACTCAGGGGCCCTTCCAGAGCAGTCTTCCTACCACGGCCAAGGCCTTCAGATTTGCTGTCCCCACAAGAGGCTGCCTCCTAGAACGCACATATCACATCACACTTGACCCGGACTCACCGTCCACATGTCCACACACTTCAGAAACCGTGTGGGAGCCATCTACACGGGCCAAAGGGGTTACTCCTCTCAAATCCAACATTGCCTTAATCTGCCACTAAAACTATCTCCTGCCTCTCACAGAAGATTCAGGAATGCTCCAGGCCAGTGCAGACAAACGGAAAGTCATGGGGTCCTGCCCTTGCCCTTGTCACCACCATCACCACCCCCGCCCGGGGAAGACAATTCTTTAGTATAGAATAGAAACTAAAGTATGCTAAGGAAAGCAATTCATGTGGGTGAAAAGAGATTCATCTACTAAGGATGCTTTTGGCTGAAAGTGACAGCCGCCTTCCTCATCCCACCCCCCAAAAAACTGAGGTAAATGAAATGATAATGTGTTGTCTTGTTTTCTAAGAAGTCTGCTGGCAGGGCAGGCTCCAGGCTTGGTTAGTTCCTACCCCAGTAGACTGTCCTTCCCAACCCCCCACCACACCCTCCGGGGGGGAGGTCCCCTCCCTTCAGCACCACCCACGCCACAGGATATGATGGTGGCTGCAATTCCAGTTTCCTGCTGTCCGGAAATGACACCATCAACAGAAGACGACAGAGCTATGCCGTCTCTGTTTGCCCTTCTGGGGAGAGGCTCCCCTCCGAGAATCCCACACACACCCCGCCTATCCCATCGCTCCCAACTTGGTCACATGTTCCTCCTGACACGGCAAATAGGACCAGGACTGGCACAGCCAAGCAGCTGTCACACAGGACACCACTGCTACCTCCCATCCCGGGAAGCTGTCCTTGAACTCCGGAAAGAATTTTTTGTCTAAATCTAGGAAAGGTGGACAGAAGTGCTTGAATATTACATTAATATGATTAAATATTAAAATGCATATTATTTTGCTGAATTCCCAACTAAGTAGAGGTCATAAATTATATTGATTTTTTTACTGTGTGCATAAAAAATAAGGTTGGAAGAGGGATATCACAAAATCCATCTAACTCTGCCACAAAAGAATATCCTACAGGGAGAGAGACTTTCTACTCTCCTTTCCGGGCTCCAAGAACATCTGTAGATAAATCCATGTGAGTTCCTGGTCTGGGGCGGTGGATGGCACCATCACATCTATCCAGACACAATAGGTGACATAGACAAGAACACATCTCCTTGCACATCTAGACCGATTCTTTGCCCTTCTCCATCTAATCCAGGTTTCAGGAAGCTGCGTTCAAAGAGCTGAATAACCTGGACCCCCTCTTGCCCTCTGGCTTCTGGAAGCCACTGGGACAGGACTTACCAAGATCAAAGGAAAGAGAGATGGGGTTATTTCCTTCCCTGCCCCTGCTGCCAGACCAAATCCTGTCATCTTCTCCTACAGCTCCAACTCTTTCTGGGATCCTGAAACAGGTGGCTTCTCCAGCCAAGGGTGGGAGCAGTGACGCTATTGCTCTTCTGTGGATGTTTCCGAGTGCTCCTGGGACTTCATTAACCCTCCTCGCTCCTTGGAAATAGTCCCTGCATTCATCTCCGGCCACTTAGCTCTTCACGTGTGAGGTCTGTCTGTTTCTTCGCGGGCCCTGATGAGACATGTTGGACACTGGCAGTATTCTCCCTGGAGAGGCGGGAGGTGGGAGATTCCTCTCTAAGTTCTGTGTATTATTTGGTTTGCTACTAGGCACAAGTAGTATCTGTTCAATTTAAAAAATAATAATGGATATGGGAGGCACCTGTGGCTCAGTGGGTAGGGTGCCAGCCTCATATACTGAGGGTGGCAGGTTCAAATCCTGGCCCTGGCCAAACTGCAACAAAAAATAGCCGGGCGTTGTGGTGGGCACTTGTAGTCCCAGCTACTCAGGAGGCTGAAGCAAGAGAATCGCCTAAGACCAAGAGCTGGAGGTTGCTGTGAGCTGTGACTCCACAGCACTGTACTGAGGACGACAAAGTGAGACTGTCTCTACACATAATAATAATAATAAGAATAAGAATAAGAATAATAATAAGAAGAATGGATACAGGTAGAGGTGTTAGTGGAAGAGACCAAGTTCCAGGTGCTTCTAGTTGAATAAATGCCATGATTTTCCGCTCCAGTCCCTCAAAGAAACTTTCCCCCAAGCCCTGCTTTGCCTCACTGTTCCAAGTTTTATTACTGTACTTCAACTTTGGGAGGGGCTCATGAGCATGGACTCAAACCCTCTGCCTGCTTCAAAACCTGTTTTTATATACCTAGTTGAAACAACACTCAAGACACAAGTAGACATTTTCAAATCAGTGGTTGGAGAAAGTGCAATTCTCAACAATAACTCCACCGCCCCCCACTCCCAGCCACCACACGCAGTTTCGTTCTTCCATGCCTGGATTATTCTGTGTAGCATTAAGAAAACATTTCCTGAAAGATATCTCAAAATGAAAATAGTAGTGAGGACTGACATGGACTGGAAGCGGCCGAGATGCATAGGAGAGCTGTGTGGATGGGGAGGAAGAGGAGACTGAAGACACGGGGAAACCAGGCCTCTGTGAACCCCATTCCACATCTGCTGAAGGGGCAGATCAAATACCCCACAGGACGAGGTGGACTGAAGGTGATAATGTGTACGGAGTCAGGGACACAGCAGGTGCTCAGTGTGAGTTGATCTAGAAACCTCTTTTAAAACAACTGAATATTGTTAAAATTATTTTAGTTATACTGACTGAAAACAGCTCAAACTTCTGTAGGAGTCAGTTAATTGAAAACAGAAGGGAGACGTGGGCTGCAGGAGCCACTTGATCCAGGCGCACCCACAGCATCACAAGACTCAATCTCCTATTATGTCTCTCAGCTCTCTTGTTTGCACCTGGGCTTCATGCCAAGGTTCCACGAGGTGGCAAAGTGGCAGCCAGAAGCTCCAAATCAAAAGCCAACCAGGTCATGTTGGGGGGAGATGTGTGCGGGGTGGTTAAGTATAAGACCGTGTGTTTCTTTTACAACAGAAAAAACAATAACAACAAAAAACCAACATAGTTCCTCTCAGTGCCATGAGTTCCAATTGATTATAGGCTTATCCCTGAGCATCCCTGCTGTCACTATCCCTGGCGGAATGTGATGCTATGGCTGATGGAGCCTGAGTCACAGCCCCGCTCCTGGAGTAGGGTGGGGTGGGCTCCATCCAGTACACATGAACTGAGAGAGAGAGGGGAAGGGGTGAGTTCCCCAGAGATAAACCAACTTCCTCCTTCCTGGAGAAGAGGAATAAATATCAGAAAACCTCTCTAACCACCATGAGTACCATCCGCAGAACACCCCGCCCTCTAGAAAGTGTCGCGTGGATGAATATTTTTGTCTATTTAGCAATCCCTCGCCTTTCTTCCAGACGCTGGCTCTCCCCTCCCTGTCCTTGAATCTGGCTTACACATAAGCCATGGTGTTTCTATGCAAAAAGAGACACCTTGACAAAGAACTAAGCCTCAGCTTCCTCCTCTCTAACAGGAGATAAAAATAATCCTTGGCCCATAGGGCCATTGTGAAAATCAAACGAGATGATCGTGCACAGCAATTAGAATGTATGGGCAATGTGGAAAGTGCTTGATCGCTTTTAGCCATTTTACTCTGATTAGATGGATGGAACTTGGAAATATTAATAGCATAATAAGAGAATTCCAAGAATGTTTTGAAACCTATTTCAAGAAGCAAGGGAAGTTTGGGCCTCAAGAGCTTCCACGTTCCATCTCCCACATATTTTGTTGTAGTACAATGTGATCAGTCTTAGACTCCTCGGGGGAAGATCATTTTATTTTTCCTTCCTTTGGTTATCTGGTCCTCTTGAAACAGTTAAGAATGTGTCTTTTTAGTGTCCCATACTGTATTCAAAACCTTCCCAAGGAATAATCAATGAGTTGAAGTCTTCCCAAGGACTGTTATAGATCTGGAAATCTGCAGGTGACTCGGGGATCTGTCATCCCTCTGCTGTTACAGATTCACTATCTATGCAAAGTGTGTTTCAATCCAAATCATGTGGTGTTGATTCAAGATGGACCTGCCCCCACCCCCCAGCCTTGAGACTCTGCTTTCAACTCAACTGACAAAATCCAACCCAATCTTGTTTAACCCAAAAGCCAGTTTGTCAACTCAGATAACTGTGAAGTCGAGGGGACATCCAGCTTATAGTGACTGGTTCCAGATTTCACCTAATTATCACCAGGACAGGGGGTCTCCCAGCGGCTGGTTCTACAGATTGCTTTTGTGGTTCAGTTCTCAGAGTCTACTCACCTGCCGCTCCCTGCTCACCCTCACCTTCAGGGGTCTCTCCCCTCCCTGACCCTCAGCAGGACTTTGGTGGCCAGACCTGCTGCTCTGGACAGTGGGCACTCTCTGGTCTCATTTGAGTGGCCGGTGCCTGAGATTTCCAGAGACAGAGCTGTGGGGAATGGCAGGAAGCCCATAGCCCAGGGGCAGAAAGAGAAACTGATGCTACAACCACCAAAGAGCCTTTGTGTAACCTCACTCAAAACAAAAACAAGAAGGTGAAGGGGGCTCCTTAAGGCTCCTTGGAAGAAGCAGTTAGAGTGCGGGAAACTGTGGGACGTAAAGCTTATACTAGGTACTTTAAGTCTCCGCTGATTTTTGCACAAAAAGGAAAGGTGGAATCTTTTTAATACCAGAAAATTGGGCTACCAGTCATGTAAGGAAGGCTCACGTCTAAGCTGAGGCCACAGTCACACTCGAGAGCTCACCCAGAACCACGACCTAAAGGCAGTCAGGGATCCGGGCAGATGGCTGTGGCCTGTGTGTCTCCTTCCGCAGCAGCAGCAAGCCCAGTGGCCAGCACTTCCGAGTCCAGACCCCATCTGGGAAGGTCTGGCCTTTGGCACCAGACCTGGGCAACGGCCCTGGCGCTGTTCATTCACCTCCCACCCAAACTGACAAAAGGATAAAAACAAGACACAGGAAAATGAACCTTCTCTGGAGACACCCCAGGCTGAGACCCCAGCCAGGCTGGAAACTGGAAACCACATGGTGACACCAGAGTACTGTTTCCAGAAATCTCCAGTACTGAAACTCTCTCCAGGACACTTCCCTGTCAGCAACGTGATGACGTGGCCCAGGCTGCCGGGCCCCTCCTGGGAGGCACCGCCCCACCCACTTCCAGGCTCAGAGACAGACTCCTGGGGAAGCTGGCTGTCAATACTTCCTTCATTCTGCACAGTCGGCCCACCCCCTCTCAGACCTTCCTCTCAATTTCCACACTGTCTGGAGCATTGGGCTCTTAGCACCAGGGTGCCCAGACCTCCCCGCACACCCAGGTCCGGCCAGTGTGTCACCTCAGTGTCACCAACAGGAGGGTAACCTCTGTCTCTCTGACGTTTTCTGCTTTGGATAAGTTATGCATTGCCTTAGTCACATCCCCAAGTTAGGCTTGTGAAGACAGCACCCCAGTTTTCTTCAGGAAGCAGGGCTCCAAGCTAAGAGCAGCACTGGGATGCACAAGTCCCACATTCCGGGAGGCCAGTGGGCGTCTCCACGCACTGGTCACCTGGTGGGATGAGAGAGGCCAGCCCTGGGCTGGAACCAACAGCAGGGAGTGAGCCCAGAGAGGGGAGAATCCAATGGATTCCCGCCGTCTATCGGACATGTTTCCTCACCCCCTGGCCTTTCCAGTACTGTGTGCCCTTTAATCCACCCCATATAGGGTGGCACCTGTGGCTCAGTGGGTAGGGTGCCAGCCCCATATACCAAAGGTGGCGGGTTCAAGCTCGGCCTCAGCCGAACTGCAAAACAGAAAAATAGGCGGGTGTTGTGGCGGGCGCCTGTAGTCCCAGCTACAAGGGAGGCTGAGGCAAGAGAATCAACTAAACCCAGGAGTTAGAGGTTGCTGTGAGCTGTGTGATGCCATGACACTCTACCGAGGGCGATAAAGTAAGACTCTGTAAAAAAAAAAAAAAAAAAAAAAATCCACCCCATATTTGTTCTAAACCAGTTTGAACGTGTTTCTGTATTTGAAACTGCAGAGGCAGAGGCGGACTTAGGGGATAAATGCCCCTCCTTGAGAGGCGGGCGAGAAGCCTCTCCCCTACCCCAACCGCCAGGCCGCAGCATCCGTCCTGGCACCCATGCTCACAAGTGCCAGCGTTGCCTCTGGTGTCGTCCAGCCCCGCCTGCACCCACGGCCCTTCCTGTGGCCAGCAAGGCTGCTGCCTGTTGGAATTATCCTGAAGTCTGGATGGAGCCCTGGATGCCCCTTGGCAGAGCACTGCGGCTGGACACGCCTGCCCGGCCCGGCTCCTCTCTCCCGCACCCCAGGTTTTGGCTCACTGAGCAGCGTTTGACTTCCAAAGGCAGCACAATCAGATCCCTTTCTTGGGGTAATAATGCTTCATTTTCTCTCTTTTTGTGCAGTGGAGATGGTCTCCTCCGCCCTCCCTCGCACTAAGCACATCATCAGAATTTAACTTCCGGCATCTGTGTGAGATAAATAGGGCTTGGCAGAAACGGGCTGCAAACCAGTATTCATCTCCCTCCTCCGAGAGGGAGCAGGACGCCAGCCAGTGGTTTGCTTTCTACAGGGAAGAAGGCGCAAAGAGGCCGGAAGACACCCCGCGGCTGATCTGCTCTGGCCTGGGCCAAGGTCGGGGCGGCGGGAGAAGGACAGTCACAGAAGCGAATCAGCGAGAGAGGTTGGCAAGAGAAATCCAGGACCTATCTTCTCCTCAGGAGCGTCGCTAAAATGAAGTGGAACATCTCTATACGTGTTATGTAATTACTCGATACACTCCCAAAGCTATATAAAGGCCCTTCAGCATCATTTCCTTAAAAACATAACACATTTGATTTTTTTTTTGCTTGTTATATAAGATAATTTATTTTACAGGATTTAAATCCTATCAACAAAGTATTGATTCAAGATATGGAAGATGTAGCCTCCAGATGGTTCAAAATGGTGCTGTTGGGATAACCCAGGAAGTACTGGTGACATTTCTAAGCAAACAGAAGCATAAAATAAAGAATTCGCCACCCACCCCCCTCCGCCTCCTACACGTCCTACATCCCCCACTCCCACCCCACACGCACTTGAGGGGATTTCTGGATTTCTCAGGACTATTCCAGTAGGAAAGCCGCCTCCTGGGTAAGTAATCATATTAATAAAGGCAGAGTTCTTCTCTCCCTCGGAGAACAGGAGGGCGCAGGTGGGAGTGGGAGAAACCCGACCCACTGCCCCTTCCGTTGTGAGCACAGCCAGCAAGGCCTCTTCCCAGCCCCCTACGAATTATCTATCGCTTCTCTACTTCTCTTGCCAACTTTGCCCTCTGAGGGCACCTGCTCATACTGCTGGCTGAGTTGGAAAGCTCGGGGCTGTTAGGAACAGCTGGTAAAACACAGGGGCCTTCCTGTCCCAGCAGCTGGTGTTTACACAGCCAACCCAGGGCTGCCTCTTCCCCCAGCACATGTAAGTGGAACCGCTGGAGCTTCTTCCATCGGTCCTCAACAGGACATGCACGATTTAGTTCTGAAAAATCAGAAACATCTACAAAACCCTCTTCCATGCAAATGTGTTTAAAATGATACATCCTGTGTCAAAGTCATCTTCCAAGAGGCAAGAACAGTTGTGCAGGAAGCCTCAGAGTTCCTGGTGGGAACGTGGCAATGTTCCTGAGTCAGTGGGTTCTCCGGAGAGGTGGGACCCAGAAGCCACATGTGGGGGTGGGGAGAGACAATGATAGTGCTAGATGCAGGTAATGATAGACGATAAATGCACAGATAGATGGATACACAGGTGCTGGATAAACAGAGAAAGAAAGATTTTAAGGAATTGGCTCTTGACTGTGGGCCGGAAACTCAGACTGGACAGGCTTCTGTGTTCTAAGCCTGGGGCCGAATTCCTCCTTCACGGGAAACCTCTGGTCTCTGCTCCTAAGACCTCCACCCAAGCGTGAAACCCACATCACATAAAGTCTATTGGTTGTAATTGTGAATCACCATCTACAAAATGCCTTCACATCTTGACCAACTACCAGGCACTGCAGCCTCCTAAGTTGGCATGTGAAATTAACCATCACAATGAACTTCACAGCACTGTCAGCTCCTTAAACTGGTTGTGGCACAAACTACACAAAATTAAGACGCAGAATAATTCCACATCTCCCCCAGTCTGGTCCAAGGGTGAGAAACATGAGTCTGGAGTGGGGTTCACAGCCAAAGAAGTGCTCAGGGAACACACCAGGCTGCACCCAGCCAGTGCCAGGAGCTGGGTGCATGTGGGTCCCTACATCAAAGTCCTCCTGCCGTTGGCTCTTCAGACCCTAAAATAAACCGCTGTAGGCTGGGGCATGTCAGGATCAGGTGAAGAGGAAATTAAGAGGAAGGTCTTTTGAAAGATGAGAACGCTTCAAGGTCAGGCCAAATCCAGGGAGCTTCAGCGAGTGCCCAGTGTGCCGAGGGCACCTGCTGGGAAGCGCAGCGGTGGAGCAGGGGCTGCATGTGAGCCGATGCTGCCATCCTGTGTCCTCTGCGGGTACTGACGCGGGAAGGTTTTCTGTGCTCAACAGGCTCGTCCAGCCAGCCAGCCGGACCTCCTCTGAGAGTAGTTCTTCAGACGGGAAAGAGACACATCACAAACTAAAAATGTAAGCATTCAGCAACAAACCGAGACAGCAATAAAGACACCTACATGTCATACTGTTACCATCATCCTGTACCGAGATGTCAGCTGCCTTTACTGGGCGACACTCATATGGTGCCTGTCATCTCACCAACTCTGCAGACCTGTGAGGTGGTCATAATGAACCCGCATTGCCGGTGACCAGAGTGAAGCTCACCAATGCCCCATAACCTTCCCTGCACCCATATCTATCACCCATTTGTCACCCTCTCTGTTTGAGACCAGTGTAACTATCAGAAATATAACTTGGGCCATGTATGCAGTGTTAATTTTCCAACAGCCACATTTTAAAAAGTAAAGAGAAGCAAGTGAGATGACGCTATATTATATTTTTATTGATCCCAGCATCCCAAATATAATCACATTGATGTGTCTCGGGAGTGGTGAGGCCTTGGAGGAGCCGGGTAGTCCACTCCCCACCTGAAAAGAAAGGCCCGGTTTTATAGGAGCTTCATGTTTTCCCAAGTGAATCTAGGAAGTCCTGAAGTTTTCAATGCTCTAAACTCATTCCAATTTTCCACGGGTGAAATGAGCTGTTTGCACGTTGGTCTTGGCCTCTGATACCAATTCACCATCTCCGCTGTCCAGGAGTCATATCCCTGGCGACACTGACCAGCATCTCCCTCAGAGCCTCTGAGTGGGCCCCGAGTTCTGGACTGAGACTCAACCTTGACCGTGAACAAAACACCTGCAGTTGCGCAGTGCTCGCCATACATTAGGTAATGATGATAAGAACAGGATAAGACAAAAAAAGAAGACAAAAATAAATAAAATAAAAGATCTAAGGGAAAAAGAATAAGATAAGACATTAATTCCCATATTCCATTCAATTGCAAAATTTCCCTTCTGCTCTGACCCTTTCCCAAACTCCCTCTATCTGTGAGCAATTAATTGAAAGGCTACAGACTGAGAGTGGGCGTGTAAATGCCCTCAGGCAAAGCATTGAAGGGACCAGATGCTCTTCTGTCTGCACAGACCACTCCCCACCCATGGATCAAACAGCAGAATTGTCTCCCCTTCCACAAAGAACGTTGCCATCTCAATTTTTTTTTTACATTTGATTCTCTTCAACTGTAGCCCTTTTTCTTATTTTTGATAGAGCCATGGATACAAAGAAATCTTGTTCTCTTCTAAGAAGAGTTGCAGCACATGATAAACCACTGGCATTTGGCCTTGGTACCAAAAGGACAGTACGGCAGAAGGGCACAGTGGGGACTACAGCTCTTGAATGCAGAAGCTGAGATCCAGCTCCTCGGCAGGAGGTATACTCTGGGATGCCAGAGCTTCCCCTTTTCCCAAAGAAGCTGAAAATGGATTGCATTTTGCAGTGAAAAGAGAACAATAATTTTTTTTGAGACTGGGTGTCCCTCTATAGCCTACCCTTGAATTCTTGACTGCCTAGCAATCTTCCTCCCTTGGCCTCCCAAAGTTTTCAGATTACAGGTGTGAGCCACCACACTCTGCGAAAAAACATTTTAAAAACCACAGGAGCCAAGCAAGCAAAACACCTCTGCAGAATGGCTCCATCTCTGTGCAGATTCTGTGAGGATTAAGCGACATAATATACACAAAGCATTTAAAGGTCACAACACCCTGAGAGGCCAAGGTGGGAGGATCACTTGAGGGCAGAGTTCAAGACCAGTCTGAGCAAGAGCAAGAGCCTGTCTCTACAAAAACAGGAAAATTAGCCAGGCATGGTAGCAGGTGCCTGTAGTTACAGCTACTCAAGAAGCTGAGGAAGGAGGGTCATTGAAATCCAGGAGTTTGAGGTTTCAGGGAGCTACGATGATGCCACTACACTCTACCCAGGGTGACAAAGCAAAACTCCGTCTCAAAAAAATTAATTAATTAATTAAAAAAATAAAATATAAAAATATTACTTTTCCACCAGTTTACTTTCAGGCATATTCAAATTATATACAATGCTGCGTGTCATTCTCCAGGTGATTCTATTTAAAACAAGAAGCAGTGCCAGGCCGCAGTGACATGCTTTATGTTTTCAGTGGAGGAGTGATGTGTCCTCTGACTCATCTGACAAATGAAGCTGTTCAGCTCAAAGAATAAGAGCTGATAGAACAAAACCACAACACTGTTAGTGTGCCTTGGAGCGGTTTGGTGATGGTGGTGACAGTGATGATGATGATGATAATAACATATGGAGGGCTAAAGATGGACCACACATTGTCCTAAACATTTTGTCAGAGTACTATTAATAATTAGAGACTGCTCACTCTGCGCCGGGCACAGTTCTACATACGTGTATTAATCCATTTAATTCTCACAGCTACCTTAAAGAATTACTCCCATTTTAAAGATAAGAAAAGTAAGGGACAGGAAGTGAAGTAACTTGCCTAAAATCATGCAACTGTTGTAGCAAGAGGCAGAGCCAGGATCCGAACCCAAGAACTCTTCCTCTGAGGACAGCGTGAAGGATCACAGCACTGTCCCCATGAAATGTGCCCTAACAGCCAAGGGCCCATCCTGGGCAAGGAGCAGGGCTGATCAGAGTTGCAACTGAAGGAATGGGAATGTCATGCCCCGGCTGTCCTAATGTGCCCCCATCTTCTTAGTCTACTGTGCTTTTTCTTCACCAGTTACATTTTCACTTTAATCTGGTCTTAAGCCTATAAGAATTTCCCCCACATGGGTGGCGCCTGTGGCTCAGTGGGTAAGGTGCCAGCCCCATATACTGAGGGTGGCAGGTTCAAACCCAGCCCTGGCCAAACTGCAACAAAAAAATAGCCGGGCGTTGTGGCAGGCTCCTGTAGTCCCAGCTACTCGGGATGCTGAGGCAAGAGAATCACCTAAACCCAAGGAGTTTGGAGGTTGCTGTGAGCTGTAATGCCACGACACTCTACCGAGGGTTAATAAGTGAGACTCTGTCTCAAAAAGAAAAAAAAAGAATTTCCCCCACATTTCAGGTGGGTTCAGGCCACAGACACTGACACTGAGAGAGCAGCTAAACATTCAGGAAGGATTTGGAGGTTCCCAGAACAGCCAAAAGGTTGAGGGGGCTTCAAGGTGTCAGCAAGAGCAGTAGCCCCCTTGCTCTGCAGCACCCCTACATGTAGGGGGCAGTCACCCACTGCCCTCCTGATGTCAGTGGGCTGCACCCATCTGCAGGACTCTGCTGTTCACCCAAGGTTTAGAGTGAGAGGCATCCTCTGACCCTTCCCTGGTCTCCTAGGGAGGGGGGCAATCTGGCTCATCTGATGAACAGAGTGGGCAGTAGCTGGCAAAAGTGACCTGGCCACCCCACTCTGCACAGTGGCAGGGACGGAGGGGAGTAAACTCCCAGAAAGGAACCAGGGGGCTGCTATAAAAAGGAAAGTGCAGCGACCAGCCAGGAATGACCACTGTCTGCGGGGTTGTCATATTCAGAAGCTTGCACAGATTTGGTCACACCATTCCTGGTTCTGTATTGAGAACCCCAGCAGGACTTTACAGGTGCAATTATTACCAAGCCGTTGTCTGTAATATAGGGGTGAGGCTGCCCACTGGGGTGCTGAGGGCAGCTGTCCCGGCTTGGCCTGGACGCCGATGAGGAACACCAGGCTCCAGGGCCCAGGGAGCTTCCTTTCAATGCAAACTTTTCCCAGAAAAAAATACCCTCTGTGAATTTTTAGCAAGCGCTCATTCCCATATGCGTTAATTAGAAGACGGGATGGGCAAAATAGTCGTCAGCTCTTTGGTTAAATTATGGTTATCGATCTTGCACATGACAAACATAGACGATTGTTATTTGTCTGTTATAAATAGATAAATACTTTTTTAATGTTATGATAATCAATCTCTCTAAATTACAGAGGATAATTGACTTCTCGGAAATGGAAATCTTTGAAATTAATTTGCACAGAACAAAATTTTGTAAAATGGAATTTGACCAGCGTTATTAAATATAATTTCAAATCAAGCTGAACACCCAGCTTTGGAGAATGGCCATCTGGAGACAGGGGTAAGGGAAGCTTTCTTCTAAAAACCCATACCAGCCTGTGGCATAAAAGCCAATCAATTTGTACAAGAAGTAAACAGTGGAAAGTAAGTTACTTTCTGTACAATTTCCATCTCCCTTTCTCCTCTTGGAACCCAAGGCTTCCATATCCTTACATAGGCTTATGGAAATATTCCATGCATGTTAATGCATATATCTGCACATAGCCTCCTTTTACCAATAATTAGTGCATTACATGGCATGTGGCATCTGCTCTATTCATTTACAGTATTTCCTGGAGCTCGTGTCTACATGTGCATGGATCCAGCAATCCAGTTCTTCATAACTACAGCCTGGTGTTCCGTTTGCATGCATTCTCTGTCAGAGTTAACCCAATCTGTATCGATGGCTATTTGGGTGGTCTCCAATTATTTGCCACCAGTACAAGACTTCAGACAATATCCTTTTACAAATATATGTGATTATGGCTAAAACGAGTTGTAATCTAAATTCCTGGGAGTGGGACTTCAGAGACAAATTTAGGTAGCGCAAAGATGTTGTCCCAGTTGGGGACTCCAAGCAGCTTGTGTAAGGCCACGTACATGCACCCTGGTGAGCACAGTGACTTTCTGACCTTTTATACTTCGCCATGTGGATGTGTGGATCACATTCCCACCATCGTGAATGAAGGTGAAGAGGCTGGAAATTTTTACAGGAGCAGGACTTGTTTCAAGTAGCCCAGATCCTTCTTGAGAGGGGCAGGGGAGCAGAGCTGAGCTGAGGTGAGGCAGGTCCGTGCAGCTCAGACCCCCGGGGACAGTGTGGTGTGGGGGGAGCCTTGTGGAGACTGAGTCTGGAGAAGCTGATAGAACGCGTGTCACACATGAGCACACAGTTATAGAGGAGAGTGCCCAGCTGGACAGGCACCACTGTGCCCCCCAGAGTGAACTCCTGACTCTTCCTGGAGATATCGGGGACTCAGGGACAGCTGCCCAGAAGGACGAGCTTCCGTTTCCTGATGAACTAAAGAGAAAATGCAGAAATGCACAGAGACCACCCCAGCCATTCTCTTGGCATGGAGGGAAAACAGAGCTTCCACCAAGTTGGGCTCGTGTCAGTGTTTCTCCCCGCCTTCTCCCAGGGTCCCTGGGCCATGCTAGAGACAGTTTTGCTTCTTGGGCCTCTCCGCTCCTCCCTCCAATGTTTCTCTCCGGTCCGACCCCTTCTCCCACGCTGTTCATTCTTTCTTAGTCATCCGCGCACATCCTTCTTTCATATGAGCTCTAAGTTTATCCATTTTCTCAAACTGGGACTTCCTTTTGGATTCCATTGAATGCACAGATTCATTTGCGGAATGGCTCGTACCTTCTATTACATCAACTACGTGCAAATCACAGAAGCCAAGCAAGATACACTCCTACTACAAAAGCAGAGATTTCCCACACTTTAATCCACTAGGAGTGATACGTCTCTGGAGGCCAAGCATGCGGCCCAGAGCCACAGGTGTAATTGGCTCTGGATAAATATTGGTTGTGTAAGTTAATTCAGTGGCCCGTGGCCTGGAGCCTAAGCTTGTCCCACGAGAATCTGAGGTTTCAGATCAACTCATCTCACCCTCTTATCACTTCCTCCGAGCAGTTTGGCCTCTGGGTGTCATTGCGCAGCCAGAGACTTGAAAATACGGCCTTCATTAAAGAAGCCATCGTAGAGAAAAATGAGCGGGGAGTAATTTAGGGAGATTAAATGGGCCGGGCTGTGTGCTCCTATCATTCCTCCTCAATGTTTCATCTCTGCATCTGAAAAGAACGTGGGAGTTCAGAAACGCCAGGACAATTCATCAGCCCTCAACGTTGACATGAAATGAAATAATGTCGTTAGCCAGTAAAATATAGGATTTTGTTTTCCCTATATCTGTCGGTCTGTTTTATGGTTGGTTCAACCCTGCCATAAAATGTGAAAGAATTAGAATAACTGCGGCATTCACTGCTCCTTGAATACACTCTCTGAAATAATAGAGCCTTGTGATAGGGAAGTTTGGAGCCAGGCATGAACTTTTCAATGCAGATTGCACATTCCAATAGCTCCTGAGTTCATGAACTTGGCCGTGGAATGCTGTCTGAAGTAGGTCTGCAAAGAAATCAACATAAAACCTATTAGGTGATACCTTCAAGTGACCTTATAAATAGGAGACCAGCTGTTCAAAGTTGTCTGCTTCAGGTCTGCTTAAACAAAGAAAGAGGTTGCATGCCTGCATCAAATAAGCTCAAAACACCATTCTGAGCCAAAGGTGGCAGGCCAGAAGAAGGGTATGTACTTCATGATTCCATGTATATAAGATTCTAGAAAGGCAAATCTAATCTCTAAGGATGAAAACTGAATGGGAGTTATCTAAATTTGGAGATGAGGTGCTGAAAGGCACAAAACTTTGGGATAATGGGAATGTTCTTCTTCATCTTCATTGCTATGGTGGAAACTGTAGTGTGTATCTTAATCAAAACGCATGTAGGTATACCTAAAATGGGTGAGACCTACTGCATGTGAGTTACACACCAATAAAGTCTGTTTTTAAAAAATCAGTAAGTCTGGTTAGGCACAGAATCTCAAGAGTGAAGTTACCACATAAGCAATAAATAATAGCGGATATACTTTGAATTTTTCTTTAAGTTGTACATTTCCTTACTTGGTAGGGCACCAAAAATCCACAAACGTGGACAGTTTAGCACAAAAGACTTCAGGCACCAACCAGCCATGTACTTTAGGCTTAATGAAATCCAAACTATTGCCAATGACCCCACTGTAGTCTTCCTCTGAATTCCTGGGCAATGTTCATACATATAAAAATCGCCTTAACCTCCTGAGATGACTTTGTTAGTGTTGGTAACAACTAACTAGTCACCCAGAAGTCAACCTGAACTTGTGGGCAAGGAGCCAAGGATGGTGGCCATTCACTCATTCATTCCTTCACTCATTCATTTGTTCATTTGTTACTTCCTGAGGGCGATGAGGCCATCTCTGTGTTCAGCAGCTTTATGACAGAAATCTGAATGCAACACTTGGATCAATTTATCAAATAGTGACTGTCTAATTGCCACGTGTAGAAAAATACTGTAGTTCAGTATTGTCTCAGAGGAAACCCTTCTGGACCATCTGATTACAGCCTTTTGTCACATAATGGAAGAGTTGGGTCTGAGATGGTTAAGTCCCAGGTGGCCTAAATTTTTTAGTGCCTGGCTCTTGGCAGAAAAAGTTTGCCAACCCCAGATCTGTGCTCACTACCTTCTACTGTCAAGGTTCAGTGGCTGTTTCAGGTAGCAAGAGAATTTAATACAGAGAATTGAGTGCTGAGAAGCTCCCGGGACAATCTCACAGAAGCAGCCCACTGGGAGAGTCCATACCTCTGCTATGTTCAGTAGTGGGGAAGCCGGAGACATTATCACAATCTATGACCAGGAAGCCACCCCTGTGAGCCTCATAGCCGCCTCTCGTCACTCAGGAACTTATCTGTGTTTTGGACTCAGGTGCAAAACCAAATCCTATCCACTCTGCAATAATGCAGCCAGAAGAAATAGCAGAAGCATCAGAAAGGTGGTTTGTACTCAGAGGTACAGGACCTAAGGCATGTCCAGAAACCTGGCAGCAAGAATACCTGGGAAAGGAGCTTCCAGCAGTGCTCACAGGGCGGCACACTGGGGACCTGGGTGGGTTCTCAGAGCTGATCCAGAACATGGACCACCATGCCAGCTCTCAAGGTGTAAGCACGAGCTCTGGTGAGCAGGCACCCACATCCACACAGGAGGCAGGTTCCCTCCGCTTGCCTCCACCTCCATAAAAGACTCAGAGCCAGACATGAGGAATAACGGATCAAACTGCCCACCCAGAGTGGTGTCAGCAACACCAAGTATTACAGCAAAGGGGCGAGTTTCACATCCTTTTTATATTTGTCCTAAAGAAATTCACAAGCTATAGACCACACGACCAACCAGAGGTGGGCCTGAGATTACTCCCCTAACATTTTGGATTTGAATTTATTACCGTCATATCACACGGCTCACAAGCAACAAAATAAGTGCTATAATAATACAGGTAATAATAGGTTTGAGCTTAATGCCACAGGCTTTAAAGAACTGCGTAATATTTCATATTTCAGCCCACCTCAGGTCTGAACGAAGGCCTTTTTCCCTTAGTGTCCCTGAATCCAACGTACCTTATCACAGGTGCGTGGTCAATGGACTGGCGATGCTGCCCTCTAGTGGCAATCCTCGGAACAGGCAGGTGGTGGGCAAAAGCCAAGTTTGATCTTATTGGTCACAAAAACATAGGTTATCAAAGGCAACAAATAATCTTTGGTTTAGCCTTGATTCAAATTAATTTTAAACCTATTTGCCACCAGTTTCTAATAGCTTTAGAGAATATAAAGTTAGAAGGAAGGTTAGTAAATATTTGCAGGCAACACTACATTTGTGGTAAATACATGCCTTGGGGGGATTTTATTATCCAAAGTTGCTTAAGAAACAAAGAACTTTCTTGTTTTAATCGTTCCACTGAAGCACCAACTTTTAACCTGGAGTCTCAATGCTGTGACTTTGCCTGAGGCAAAAGGAAAAATGAACATCCTAGACGCATAATTTTGTGTGTTTTTTAAGAGTCATTTTTTTCCCAGAACATTCCCAGTTACTGAAAAGCTAACAAAGCAGATGAATGAAAACTTAACACCATTATGTTAAACATTTAAAGCATTTTATTTATACCACAACAGAATTCATTCCCATTGTACTTCACTTTGGCTAATTAAAAATTATTTAAGATCATCACTTGGTCAAGAAAAATTGTCAACTATGACAACTCTCTCCATTGAAAATGAGACAAGCAAAGAAATGGATTTTGAAAATATTTTTAATAAGTTTGTGTCTTTCCGCCTCGAGCTCCCATGTAGTTCAGCTCTGAAATCACCCTTATTCAGAATTATGGTATTTTGTGCATCATAGATATTTTGATTTATTTTAAATTTTTTCCCTGAGGCAAGTGCCTCATTCTTTTCACTGGGATCCTGAAATTGGATATCCTCTTATAGAACATTGTACTGAGTAGAATGATGGTTGTTAGTGTTGGTAACAACTTACTAGTCACCCGGAAGTCAACCTGAACTTGTGAGCAGGGAGCCAAGGACGGTGGCCATTCACTCATTCATTCTTGGCCATTAAATGATTTGAATCAGTCGAGTTGGGTGAATAAATACACATTTAAATAAGTTAAATAATAGAAAATCTAAGCTCCCAGATTCATAAAGCATTCAACTGAGAGTGGTTTGGGCCAAAGAGGCTGCCAAACAAAGAAGGGGATTTTGAAATCCACTTTGGATTTCAGTGTGTGCGACCTTGCACCACTTAAGAGGGTGCTGCAAAGTCAATCCAAGATGCTTTTAGGTGGATCCCAGGTTGACCAGAAATATTTTGGGGTCAAATTAATTAATCTATTAATCCAATTTAAAATGACCCTAAACTTATATAGATTTAAGTTTAAGGATCATTTAAGGATCTATATAAGTTTAAGGTCATTTAAAAGTGTATTAATAGGAAACCATTTTTTGTAAATTGAATATCTTGTACTCTATGACTTAGTAGGAAATCTGGGAGTCCAAGTTTTCTATTACTTTTATTGTATTTTTATCACCTTTTGATCTTACTCATTCAGATATGAAGCTTTGGGCAGTGAAAAGCTTCTAAACTGAAAGTACCACATTATTTAAATGTAGTAGAAGCTCTGTAAGTTGACCAGCCAAAAGACTATGACAAACTGGTCAACATACAGAAGTGGTCAACATAAGGAATGTCCACTGAGCACATGTGGTGCATGTCCAGTCTGTGAAAATTAGGGAAATTTAGGGAAGTGGTCAACTGTGGACATTCCACACTGTTCCTGTCTTTTTCTGGGTCATCTCTAAGTCTGGTCAGCATCTCCAAGTCTTTCATTAAATGGTTGAAAAGAAGATGGCCAGGGCCAGATCTTAGATTCTTTATAGCAAGGACCACCCTGCAGGTCCCTCTGAATCTATCAACAGAGCAGCAAAGAATTCACCCAACTCTACCAATTCAAATCATGTTCTTGGCTTGTCCTAAATGCATCCTCTCACTTGCCAAAATTCAGATTCATAGGATGGAGTTATTCTCTGATCAAGAAATTTATCTCCAAAAGGAACAAAATTGATTTCAATTTTCAGACTTGCTCTCAGTAAATGTATGCTTGCTTTAGAGAATATCATCTTCCTTTAGAGGGCTCACAAACCAGGTAATTGCTCATTCCTGTTAGTCAAGGATATTTCAGTGGCCAGTGACAGAAATCATATAAAATGGGCCTAAGAAGTTTCAGGTATGGCTTGATCAAGGGGTTCAAAGAAAGTCACCAGGGCAGTTTCTGGAGTTCTTGATTCTGCTTTCATAGATGTTGGCTTCATGACTAGGCAGTGTCACCATATCTGGACACAAGATGGCACCCAGCCTATCCAGGCTTCATCTTATTAGCTGTATTTCTAGAAGAAAAGGAGTTTTATAAAAAGACCAGAAATCAAGTCCTCTTGGCCTGACCACCCAGTTTGTATCAATGACCTATGTCTAGATCAATCACTGTTGCTACTGACGGCAGTATTCTAAATTGTCCAGGTCTGGATCACATGCTGACACTATACCCAAGAGACCAAAAGGGGTGCTGACTCCAGGAAGACAGAAACCCAGAGGCTCCCTCCATGGTGTATTGAGGACCGTGACACAGCATGAGAGCAGGTGCGCAAGGCTACATGGGTCTGAGACCCACATCTTCGCCCTTTGGAAAGCAGAACCAGTATCTGATCACTTGCTATCTTCTGGTACGGCATTGACATTTTCCCTGATTGTCATTCAAACAAAAATACGTTGTCAGGCTTCTCTGTGATGCCCGCACAGTTTCCGGCACCACCAGTCCCTCACCTGGTCAGGTCCTCAATTTCTTTCTCAATTTCTCAAGTCACATGCCCTCTATGTTTTCCACTTTGACACCCCTCTGCAATTGTATTTATATATTAACATATTATTGACATATAAATCGATATATTCTGACTCATGTATAAAAGCTACTTTGGGAAAGAGTTCCTGTTAAAAGAAACAGAGGAAATACTTGGGAAAAGAACTCATTTGCAATAACTACCTCTTCTACTTCACCCCTTTGGATGGAATTTTAGAAGGAAATCTGGGAGGACCCACATCTCAATACCTCCAGTGGGCATAATTCTGAAATGCCTTGTTTGAACTTCTTTCCTAGCGTCTATCCCAATCTTCTTCACGTTGGAGGGATTTAGATGTGACAGGCCGGGCAGGTGCCACACACCTTCTGATGCCTAGAAGGCCCCTGGAAAATCCTTCTCTGCTCAGGGTAAAGCCTGGGCAACACCTAACTTGGCAGCTTTGTGCAAGGCAGGCCCAAAGCACATGGTCCTGTGATGAAGTAATTGGATGTCTTATGGAACGCCACCAGGGCTGGTGCTAACAATGTTCAGTTTAATCAGAGCTTAACTGCCAGTCAATATGTCTCCCAGAATTCCCAGATTTTATTTTTTTTAAGCTGAAACCCAGTAGAAGTGCCTGGTGCTGCAAAAGTGTGGACATGCCAATTTTGTGTGTGGAAGATGCTTGGAGTTGGCCTTTCAGAGTGAAGGCCAGAAAGGAAGGGGCAGCTCAGAGTTGGACTGTTCAGGTCCCAACTTGGTGAGTGGTCACTCTTCTGGCTTCGAGCATGTCAGCATTGCTGAGATGAATGCAGGGGTCCCCACCCCATTCATGGTTTTATTTACCCACGGCCATCCATAGTACTAAAATACTAAACAGAAAATAAACAATTACATTTTAAATTGTGCGGCATTCTGAGTATTGTGATGAAATCTTACACGGCCTCACTCGGTCTTGCCGGAGCTCTGAATCTCCTCGCCCGGCCTAGTCACACGGCTTGTACCCGCTGCCCCTTAGTCACTTTGTAGCTGTCTGGGTTCTTGGATGGACAGTCAGGATAGCCCAGGGTTTGGGTTCCAGAAACCCTCATTTGACTTCCTAATGGCTCCAAAGCACAAGAGTAGTGATGCAGGCAATTCGGACACTCCAAAGAGGAAACATAAATTGCTTTTTAAAAGCAAACAGGTGTAGGTTCTCAACTTATTAAGAAAAAAAAATTGTATGCTGCAGTTGCTAAGACCCAGGGTCAGGATGAATCTTCCGTTTGTGAAATTGTGAAGGTGGGGAAAAAAAAATTAGTGCCTAGGAAATGCACTTTCAGGTATTTACAACAGCTCTTGGGAGGGTCCCCAAAGATGAGAGGGCTCCTGTGGCCCGGTTACCCCTTCCTGCCCGAGACCTGGGCATCCCCACGGCCTAAACCAAACAAGCAGACTCTGGGAACAGGTACTGAGCACACTCCCCTAAGTTACTCCTCATTTATACAGTTAACCAGTTTTCTCCAAATATTCTCTATGAACAGGTTAAGCAACAGTCCCAGTTATCACTCAGAGGATGTGATGCCAAGTGTCAATATTAATTCCAAGAAAGTCTTTGCAAGCAAAGAGAGAGAAACTCCGTGGAAATGCTCCCCTGGAGACCAGCATGAGGAAAACCACGTGGGCCCTGGGCCTTAAAGTTGTTGCTGTGTTCCCACGTGAAGCCGCCCACACCGGTGGAGCTCCATGGGGCCTCGCTTTTTTGCAGCACGCACCAGCCCTCTCTGAAAGGAGGACGATGAAAGAGGTGGCAGAAAGCAGCCAGGTTGTCCAGCAGGTGTGGCCCTGCCCGTTAAAGCCCCTCAGGAGAGACAGGTAGATGGCGATGACTGAGGGAGCGAGGGTGGGCTGGGGATGCTGGAGGCGGACTTCACCTTACAGGCTAATTGCCCACTTGCCCACCAAGAAGGCTAATTAATTGCTATTTCTTTCCCAGGCCCAGAGAGGTTGGTAGGGTTCCTGATGCTGACAGCACCCTTGCCTGGCAGTTCAGCCTCAGCCTAGGAAGGACTCTAAGGGGCACTGGGGAGTGAGGGAGGCTATTCTGGCACTGGACCCCCTTGATCTACCTGCCCGCAACTCCTGATCAGACAGACAAGACCAAGGCCAGCAGGACAACCTTGAGCAGAGGAGTTGCCCCAAGTGTCACACAAGCAACTTAGATCCCTGCCCCTACCCTCCGCCCCTAGAAAAATGCACTCCTGGGCCTTGGTTTTGTTAAAACAGGTCCTGGCATGAGGATCTGTTTTGTTTTATGTTTTCACTTTGCAGGACACAACAAGTTTACCCAGGCACTATTTCCCCTCTTTCCAGTTGGTCAACCAGCATCTCACACAGTAAGTGAAAAGAGCAATGTTGTCTTAGGGAATTGCCTGTTCAGAGCAGAAAGCGAAGGTTCTCTGTTTCCCTATGTTAAAAATGGGCTGCTTCAGTAATAAGTCTGGAGGAAAATCATTTGGGATAAAGGAAGACATTTGATATGAATCCACAGAGGCAAAGACTGCTGGCAAGGAAGGAAAAAAAATAGTAGCTCGGGGATCGATCGTGGGTGCTTGTTAATTTTTTGTGATTTTTTTCTTTAATGTTGTCAGGTAGAATTTTCAATAAAAAATACTTTGCAGATATTTGTTGAAATTTTAGGTCCAAATTCCTAAATAAAGGAAGAGGAATATAGAAGGATGATCTATGAAAGTGTCATACTTCACACCTATTAGGATAGCTATTTTAAACAATCCAAAAAAGAAAAAAAAAGGCAGAAAATAATCAGTGGTGGTGAGGATGTGGGGAAACTACAACTCGTGCGCGTTGTTGATGAGAAGGTAAAATGGTGCAGCCACTGTAGAGAATGGCGTGGTGGTTCTTCAAATAATTAAATATAGAATTACCGTAGTTCCAGCAATTTCACATCAGGGTATATACTGAAAAGAATTGAAAGCAGCAACTCAAACAGATATTTGTACACTCATGTTCATAGAAGCACTGTTTCACAAGAGCCAAAAGATAATAATGACCCAATGTCCACCGATGGATGGATAAACAAAATGTGGTGTGTATACACACACAAACAATGACCCTTAAAAATGAAGAAATTCTGTCACATGCAGCGACATAGATGAACCTAGAGAACATTATGGCAAGTGAAACAAGTCAGGAATAACAGGAAAAACCCTGTAGGATTCCACTTACGTGAGGTCCATAGAGTAGTCAGGTTTGTAAAGACAGAAAGTATAATGGTGGGTGCCAGGAGCCAGGGGAGAAGGCTGGAAAGCTGGTGTTTAATGGGGACAGAATTTCAGTTCTGCAAGGTGAGAAAGTTCTGAGATGGATGGTGGTGATGGTTGCACAACACTGTACATACACTTCATGTCACTAACCTGTACACTTAAAAATGGACAGTTAAGATGGTAGATTTCAAGAATGCACATTTTACCACAATAAAAAGAAAGTCTATTTGAAGAAAAAAAGTGGTGTGAACTGAGCTAATTTTGGAGAATTAATCCTCAACTGGATCTGAACCCAATTCCGTCTCAGGTATGTAACGAATCTATACACACACACACACACACACACACACACTAATATATATATATATGTGTGTGTGTATTTTCTTATTATTTGAGGTCAAAAAGAAGCAAGTATATAAGCAAATGTTGGAGAACATATGAGGCCAACTTAGGATCTCTAAACCACAAAGCCAGGCAGCATAGTCTTTTGGGAAGCACAGGGTTAAGGCATGGGTTTAAAATGCCCAAAGGGCCTCCTTTCACCTGGCTTATTGTCCTACAAGTCACTCCTCACCATCCCTTAGGGTGGAGTGTATTTTATGCTTCTTGCTCCATTCCTTTGGTCTTGGTCTTTTGACTTGCTTTCTCCAGTGCCCTGTGGGAAAAGGATCTGCAAGCTCCCTTCCATCATAAGAAGAAAGCACCCTGGCTGGTCCCAGAATGAAGCACCAGGGAAGACCTGGACCCAAAAGCTGCAACCTTGTGCCAAGTCCAGCCACACCCAGCAGAGATCAACTAAACTCCCAATAACCTGCAGACTCGGAAGCAAGAAAAACAATGTGGTAAGCATCCTGAGATTTGGTGGCTGGTTGTTACACAGCAAGAGCTGACTGATTTATCTCACATGGAACTTCCAGCAAAATCCAAACTGTTCATGCAGCCCTGCTGTATTTGAGGCTACCTACCCCTCCAACTCACTGTGCTATGACATTATCAGCCCTCTGCCTGCTGCTTCAGTCTCCAAGCTCAACCCTGCTTCAGGACCTGTGCACCTACAGTCCTATCTTCCCAGGAAGGCTTTTACCCACCTCTCAAAGGCCTCCTGTGGTCTGTAAGGTGCCAACTCACATGTTTCCCCCTCCAGAAGCCTTCCCGGCTTCTCTAACCAAAGGTGCACCCAAGTTCCTCTCTCGAACACGCACTGTGACATCTGTGATATGCCCCTTCATAGCTCTCAGCTTGGCCATTTTTTAAATGTCCGCAAGTGTTGAATCTTCACCATGTGTCTCCTCACTGCAGACTCAGCATTACAGGCCATGACACGCATCCATCCTATCACTGCTGCTGCCTCCAGGACCTGGCTCATAGTGGCTCTCCCATACTTGTTTGTTGAAATAGACCTTGGTTAATTTCTGTCCCAAATAGATAAGGAGAGGAGATGGTTATTATATCCATAACTACACCTACCAAATTGGAAAACAGCCTAGTATATACAGAGGGTGTCCATAGAACTATCACTTTAAGAAAGAAAAGAAAAACCTATGTTACATTTGTATTACTCAAGTCACATTTAACTTCTACAATGACAAGTGGTGCTTGTGGTGACCTGTATTCATCTTTGGTTATCAGTATATGTTAAGTATTACAATTGTAATACAGTTTTTTTTTTTCCTTTTTGGCACCCTCTGTATACTTTTTTAAAGTCCGAAGAGATTAGAATCAAAACAAAAAAAGCCTCCATGAGAATCAGAATGAGATCTCCTGGGGGGGGGGGGGGGTTGGTGTGGGGCTCTGAGGGCAGACAGGAGCCTGAGCCCCTGGCAGGGCAGACAGGAGCCTGAGCCCCTGGCAGGGCGCCCAGGCCTGTTTTCCTATGAACTGGTGAGGGACTTGAGCAAGCTTCTCAGACCTCTCGATCCTGCTAGAGAGCTTTGATGGTCTGGATCAGGCACGAACAATCTTTCCTGATGGGGAGCAAACAGACAAGTCAGCCTTCAAATATACATCTCCCCATTCCTGCCCCACCAGAGTGGAAAAAAATGAGAAAGCGTCCTCCCTTGGGAAGTAATAGTCCAGATAATAACATACTGGCCTGATACCATTCCTTTCATCTTAGCATCTCAAAGCACTTAGAAATATTAATGATTTAATAGGTGTCCCTGAGATGGGAAGGATGCTAAGGCAGTCTGGGAATGGGCTTACCATGGTCCATTATAATGACAACCCTGCAAGAAGGGTGTTATTAGGCAGTTTCGCAGATTTGGGGGAGTGAGACACAGACAAAGTTAATAACACTGCCACCTACTCTCTGCCCCAGGAATACCACGGTGGCCAGTCACACTGTGGGTGCTCCAGGCTGGGAGGGACTCAGGAGGGCCTGGTCATGACCAAATGAGGAGGAGGTAAGGACTGGGAGTTCATGTGCAGATCCGCAGGGCAGAGGCAGTCCATTCACTCCACAAGAATAAACTGCACAAAAGACAACAACCTGATTTTAAAAAGGACAAATGACTTGACTATACATTTCTCCAAAGAAGATATGCAAATGGCTAATAAACACATGAAACGATGCTCAACATCATTAAGTCATTATGGAAATGCATATCAAAGCCACACTGAGATACCACTTCATACCCTCTGGGATGGCTATAATCAAAAAGACAGATAAGAACAAGTGTTTGGGAGGAGCTGGAGATACAGGAGAACCCCAACGTTACTGGGAATGCACAATTGTGCAGCCACCATAAAAAATAGTCTAGGGGGTCCTCAAAAAGTTAAACATAGAACTACCACCTGATCCAGCAATTCCATGCCTAGACATATACAGAAAAGAACCGAGAACTTGTTCTGAAACAAATACAACATATTCACAGCAACACTACACACAATATGGCGGCTCCTGTGGCTCAAGGAGTAGGGCCCAGGCCCCCGTTTACCAGGGGTTGCAAGTTCAAGCCCAGCCCTGGCCAAAACAAACAACAAAACAAAACAAAACAAAAAACCACTACACAATATTTGAAAGATGGATAAATGGGCATGAATATACTGTTCAACAGAAGAAATGAGACCTAGTGTTTGATAGGTCAGGAAGGTGACTATAGTTACAATAATCTACTAGACATTTCAACATAGCTAGGAGAGAATAATGTGAATGTTTCTAGTATAAAGAAAAGACAAATATTTAAGGCGGTGAATATCCTGAGTACACTGATTTGATCTTTATAAATTATGTGAATGTTTTAAATGATCACATGTACCTCAAAAGTATGTACATCTACATACTATGCATCTAAACTTGTTCAAAAAAGAAGCAGCGGATGAATAATAGACAAAATGTCATGTATCCATATAAAGGATGCTCAGCTATAAAATTGAACGAAGTTCTCAATGCTGTAAGATGAATGAAACTGAAAACATGATCTTGAAAAGAACCAGATAGAAAAGGCCACATATTGTGTGATTTCCTTCATATGAAGGAACACAAATTAAATAAATCCATTGTGACAGAAAGTAGATCAGAGTTGCGAGGGCTGGAGAGAAGAGAGGAAGTCAGAATGATTCTAATGAGTTCTAGGTTTCCTTTGGGGGTGACGATAATGTTTTTGGACTAGACAGATGTGGTAGTTGCACAAGAGTGTGACTATAATAAGTGCCCCTGAATTGTTCACTTTAAGATGATTCATTTTGTGTTCCGTGATTTTCAATTCAAGTTAAAACTGCACTGAGATCCTTTACAGTAAAAGTCCAACAGCTAATATTTACTAAGCACTTACTATGTGCCAGTATCCATGATTAGCACTTTTATTGGATTAACTTACTTCTCACTCAACCCTGCCAGATGGGTCTCACTCACAGATGAGAAAACTGGGGCACAGAAAGGAACTAAGTTGCCCAAGTGCTCAAAGTTCGTATGTGGCCAGAGCCAGCCTGGAGCCAGGCGTCTGATCACCCAGGGGCCCTGCACTGTACCCTTCCGCACTGGAAATTCACGGTAACCGCTTGAAGCCTACTGGTGCTTACGTCCTGAGGGTGGGAGCAGATGATGAACTAATTGCCAAGAAAATAAAAGCCCCCCTGCAGGCTGTGAAAAGTCTTCCCATTTAACCCAAATACCAACTAAGTTCATATTGGAACAACACTCCTTCATTGATGTCCACCTGAGGTTGGCTGAAGATTCAAGAGTTTGGTGAAAATGACCAGAAGCATTCCATAAAACGTCTGTAGTGGAATGTATATTTAATACAAGTGTATATTTCATTATTCTTCATAAATTGTGTACTACACAATCATTATATTCTATATATGTATTCTATAATACATATTTCATATTCACATTTTCTGTCCCAGAGAAGCTGTTATTAAACGTTTTCCAGCAAAACTATAAGACAAAGCCCCTCACTCTCATGGAATTTTCATTCTTCTATCAAACTCCAGGATAAGCAGCATAGGGACAAGAGAAGAAATTCAGTCTGAAGAAGAAAACTATCTGGATGTAAGTCGGAGGAGGGAAGTCAGAGAGAAACTACTCTTTGAAGAAAAAGCATTTAGTGTCAGACTATCTGGGTCTGCCTCAGCCATTTACCCAATATCGTTGAGTTTAGCCTGTTTAATCTCACTAAGCCTCAGTTTGCTTCTCTGCATAACAGGGCATAAGAGTGATTATGGAGAAGAGTTGGCATGAAGATTAATATTTGCTAAAATGCTCTAGCCTGACCCTGACCTAAGCATGTGAGGGGCCCTAGCCCTCGGGTTCCTCAGGGTCCCCTAACAGCTTTCAGTCCATTTTGAACTCAGAAACCGGGGCGGCAGGAGGCGAGCACAGTTCGCCTGCAGGGAGCCGAGCTGCAGACTGATCCAGGCTCCGGGCACGTGCCCGCTCGGCGCCTGTGAACACATCCAGCTTCCGAGCCGCACACAGGCCTGGTGTTACGCACGGGCAGGACTGCTCGCTTGCTCGGGACTCAGCTGCTTGCCTCCGGAACCCGAAATCCGCAAAAGCACAGAGAGGCGGGTGTAGTTCCGCTCCCCGCAGGTGCGCTCCCGCCCGGCCGGGACCAGATTCTCCCGGCAGGCTCCGCGCCAGCATCCCCCGTCCCCGCGCCCGCAGGGTCCCATGGAGCCACCAGGGGGCAGTGTCGGCGCGAGTTGCCCGAGACCGCGCGTAGGGGGAGGCGGGGCCGCCCGCGTGAAGACCCTCGCCCTGCACGCGCCCTGCACGCGGCTCCCGCATCGGCTCCGGGGCGCCCTGTGCTGGGAGCGACCCCTACCCGCTCTTCTAGCTCTTTGGTCTCCTCCTCAACCTCCTGTGGGCTCGCTCCAGCCCCTCAGTGCCTAGCACCGGGCGATCTGCCTCCCCTGCTAGGACAGCCTGGGATAGAAAGGGCCCTTTGGAGGGCCGGTAGGCCAGAAAATAGGACCCCGCTCAGATACGCACTTGCAGAATGTGCTCATGCAGATGCGCACGCAGTGGGGGAATGCACACGTGCAGATGTGCGTACACATGCACACTTTGCCCCTGTTTCTCTGGTCTGGGGTTGGGGAGCTGCTTTGCTGCTTCCAGCACAGCTGGGGAGCTCCCTAGGGATCTATGTGAGGCTCAGGGCTGTGGCCCAGCTCTGAACACGGCCGGTGTCTGGCACACTACAGGCACGAAGGAAAGAAACATCGTGGAATTAACGAACAATCGCAGCAGGCTTCATCGTGGAGCTGAGCTGAGCTTTCTTCGCAGCACAGCTTGAATTATGGGCGGAAGACAGCGCCGAAGAATCTGAGGCAGAAAGTCATGAGCGCAATAAGGGAAGTGGAAATTCACATTTGGGGCAAAGGACAGACTGGTTTGGAGGCCTGGACAGAGCGCCATGAGATCAGAGAGATTGTTCAGGATTGTCAGAGTGTCGTGGAGGCAGAGCCCAGAGTGGGTCCTTTCGCTGTTACTTGCCTGGGCAGCCTTGAGCTGAGCTGTGTCCCCCAGATTCTTATGTTGGAACCCTGACGCCAGGACCTGTGCTTGGAGAGAATGCCTTTAAAGAGGTGGTTAGGGCAGTGTTTTCCAAGCTTTTTTATCTCGTCCACACTTGAATGAAACTATAGTTAAACTTCCATAGTGCATTTAAATTATGTTGATGAAGAAGAAGAAGAAGAAAAGAAGAAGAGGAGAAGAGGAGAAGAGGAGAGGGAAGGGGGAGGAGGAGGAGGCGGCGGCTTTGAACTTCTTTAAAAAATAATTTTATTGGCTCTGGCGCCTGTAGGTCAAGAGGCTATTGCGCCAGCCACATACACTGGAGCTAGTGGGTTCGAATCCAGCCGGGGCCCGCCAAGCAACAATCACAACTACAACCAAAAAATAGCCAGGCATTGTGGCAGGCACCTGTAGACCCAGCTACTTGGGAGACTGAGGCAAGAGAATTGCTTAAGCCCAAGAGTTTGAGGTTGCTGTGAGCTGTGACGCTACAGCACCTTACCCAGGGCAACAACAGCTTGAGACTCTGTTTCAAAACAAAAATAATAACAATAATTTAATTAATGATTTTTAAAATTTTTCCTGGAACACCTAAGGATCCTCTAGAGGCACACAGTGGGCTCCAGCACATCAGTTGAAAATCACTGGGTTAGGGTAACATGAGCCCATTAGTATGGCCTCATCCAATATGACTGATGTGCTTGTAAGAGGCGATTAGGGCACAGACGCGCAGAGGACGACCACGTGAGGACAGAGGGAGTAGACAGCATCTGCAAGCCAAGGGGACAGGCCTCAGAGGAACCAACCCTGCCCACACCTGATCTCAACCTTCTGGCCTCCCGGACTGTGAAACGTAACTTTCTATTTTATGTATTCATTTATTTATTTGAAACAGAGTCTCACTTTGTCACCCTGGGTAGAGTGCCCTGGCATCACAGCTCACAGCAACTGCAAACTCCTGGGCTCAAGTGATCCTTTTGCCTCCGCCTCTGTAGGAGCTGGGACTACAGGCACCCACTGCAATGCCTGGCTACTTTTAAAGACAGGCCTTGCTCTTGCTCAGGCTGGTCTCAAACTCTTAAGCTCAGGCAATCTACCTGCCTCGGCCTCCCAGAGTGCTAGGATGACAGGCATGAGCCACTGCGCCCAGCCTAGTAATTTTCTATTTTTTTAGGCCACTTGGTCTGTGGTACCAAAAATGAAGGACCTAATCTTTGGGACAAAAAGATCTCAGATCCTCTGAAGTAACAGATAATGAAGTGACATCAGCATCTCTCAGGAGTGGTGCTGCCCACGGAACCATGTGGTGTGGCGTCCACCTTGTCCCACGTGGCCTAACAGGTGATGCAAGCAATGGGATTATCTAAGGCCTGGCCCTGTCATAGTAGTGTGAGGATGACCTGGGCTCCAGGACAAGGCAGAGTAGGCAGGAGAGAGGAGTGGCCTGTCAGGAAGGAACTGATGCTGAGCTGTGCCGGCAGGACGCCTGGATGCCTCCCCACTCCTCCTGCTCCCCAAGGAGGCTGCTGAGAAGCTTCCAAGTGCTGCATGCAAAAGGCAGGAAGTCCAGGATCCTTTTAATGAGTTTACTCAGCCTTTGGAATATCAAGTATTTGTTTTCCTAAGACTGCAAAGAAAGGGTCAACAGCCTGGCCCCCTCCTGGGCAGCCCAGCTGGTTTGTCCTCAATTTGTTTGAGCCTCTAAAGAGCTCACGTTTATCAAAGGCCTTTTCGCACCTGAGGTCCCCAGTTACGTGCAGCCTGTAACATGGGGCTGCGGTAATCCGTTCAAATCCCTGGGCCAAACAGGGCACGGAACAGATCTGCTCCAAAACCGCTTTGAACTTCAGTCCCAGGAGGCATTTTGACTTATGCAGGATAGTCTTTGAAGAGAAAGCTGCTCTCTGTCCTCTGTCCCCTATGGGAGATAGGACAGAGGCTGTGCCCAGGCGTGCCTAGGTTCAGACCTCCTCAGCCTGCCCTCTGCACCCCCAGGGACTCCCTGTCTGCCTGGGCTACCCATGGGGCTCCTTCAAAGGCTCCACTTTCTGGGCTTCCCAGACCACAGGCACTTGGCAGCCGACCTAGTTTATTGCCCTAAGGGTTTTTTTGTAATGTTTTCTTCTGACACACTTTCAAAATTACAGAAAAGTTTCAAGAATGGTACAGAGAATTCCTGGATGCCCCTCATTCAGACACCCCAAACAGGAGCACATTATTACGTTTACTCTCTCTCCCTCTCTCTCTATGTATATACACAAACACGCATACGTGTGCATGCACACATACGTGTAATTTTCCCCTAAGCTTTTTGAATTTTAACCTTTGATGTTATCATTAAACCCATTTTCCTGGAAAAATGTGAAAGCTTTCTAAGCAAGGGTAACATGGCATTGACCAAACACCCCATTTAGTCCACTGCACCTCCCACCCTAAGAACCCTAAGAACACACACACATACTCCCACTCATGGATGTGTGCTGTACACACTGGCAATCGAAGGGCAGGGTTGTAACTGGAACCACACTGCTGCCCCCCTCCAGCACCCCAGTTTGTCTTCTGTGTTGTTATAGATCCTGCTGCTGTGTCTCTCACAGGACAATTTATCTCAGAGAGCTCACCAAACAGGCACATAAAGTCTACATCATTCTTTTTTAACTGATGCCATTAAAAACAAAAAATTTTAAACATTTTTGGCAAAATTATTAAAGTTTGATGTTATCAAGTGCAAGGTGTTAGGGAAACATTCTCTCTGGTTGGCGTGTAAATCCATAGGGCAACTGCGGGGCAATCTGTCACACCCATCGAAACCCACAGTGTGCTGACTACGACCTGGCGGTTCTGCTTCTCTGGATCTAAATGAGAGCTACTCTCCCAGGCTGGCACAGGCACACAGGCGTTGCAACCAAAGTTTGGAAGATGAAATGCGCTGTGATGGGGGATGGTTAGGCTGATTTCTGCCCTCACAGGACACTATTCAGCCCTGGTTGTCATCTTGGGCTACACGGGAGGTTTCTTTAAAACAGAAAAAAACATGGATGGAAGGCCACCTCCCCAGATTTTACTTTATATTCATTTGATTTGGCATGATATTCAGATATTAACATTATAAAAATGTTGCCTGATAATTCTAATATTCAGCCAGAACAGAACCACTGAGGTCCCCTGGAGAGAAACGGCTCTAAGGTGACCTTAGCATGCAGCTTCCCCCTCAACCTGCAGGTGGCACAAGTGAGCAAGACGTTGGTAATAAAAAAGAAAAAAAATACAATGAAAAACTCACTGGATCACTTAATTCCCCTTTTACTGCTCCTACTCTGAGTCTTGTTTTTTGGGTTTAGGAGAACTTTGCAGAGCTCCTTGATTTAGTCCAAATCCCCACTGATCAGAGACCAGCATGGAGCTTCTTAATGGAGTGCTCGCCCTATCCCCTTGAGCAGGTTTTGCATTGCACAAAGACACCTAATAGTTATGATGCTGAGAGTATACACTGTTGAGTAGGTAGCAGACCTCTTCCGACATCTTTAGATGTTATTTCATTTATCCCATTTTAGAACCCTAAGAGACAGGTGCTTATATACACCCCACTGTAGAAACAAGAATACCCAAGTAGCAATGTGGTTACTCTGACTTACTTCAGAACACACTGCGAGTGAGAGCACAGCCACAGCTAGAGACTAGATGGCCTCTTAGATCCACAGTTCCTAAAGCGTGTTCCTGGGGCACTATGGGGGCACACAGTGGACGCATAACAGGACCGTGCAAATGTTTTAATTTTTCAAGGAAAGCAGCAACACCCGTCAGACACCCTGAAAATTACTTCTATTAGATTATTTAGACCTGACTACTTCATGAAAGAAATCATTAGGTATTTTCTTATGGCTTAAGGCACCATGAAAATATTACTAAAATGCTAAGGCCCTGGTGGACTGAGGAAGTTTGGGGAGGTCTCTCTTAGATCTCACTATGACATTACGCTGTACACGGGTTGCCTCCTCCTCCTGCAATACATTTGGTGGCTCCCAACTGCTGTGAGACCAAGGCCCCCGCCCCATATCCTGGCACTCAGTGCTGCAGGAGAATGACAGCCCCACCTCCCACAGCTGACACCCAGCCAAACTGGACCACTGGACATTCGCCTCCATGCTTGGCCTCTGCTCCCTCCTTCTGAAACAACATTCATCCTCCCAACATGCCAGGATCCACACCTTCTCCTTGAGGTCAACTCAAGGGCTATCTTGGTTAAGGAATTTTCCAAGTACCTGCCTTTGGGGTCCAAAGCGATTTGCCTGTTCTTGGACCTGGGTTTTGAGGACCTGAAGGGCAGGGACAAGCCTTGTTATCTTGGTATTCCTGCATGTGCTGTGTATCTCCTATTAAAATGCAAGCTCCTGTGTTTAAGACCCTAAGGTACAGTTGAACAGGTTGCGCACTGAACAAGACACCCTACTTAGCAGGAAGAAGAGACTAAAACATTGAGTCTATCTATAGGGAAAACATCTTACTCTTCACACAAAGGTCACCACAGACTGGAATAGCCATACCCATGTCAAATATCCATGACCACCTCATATTTGTGGTTGCTGGCAGCATAAACCCTAATACCTATTCAGTGAAGAAAAAATAAAATAGCATATGTGAGCCCTGACCTGTGGAAAAACCTACAGTTTTCAACCAAATGCCAGATCTTTTAATAATAATAATGGTTAAGTAGCATGTATTGGTTAAGAGTATAATTTTCTTCATCACAAAAATCCTTAAACCCATAAATTAATTACTATTATTTTCATCTCCATTTTTAAAGTGAGGAAATAGGTTCAAAGAGGTTAAGGAAATTTCCAAAGATCACACAGCTCATATGTGGTAAAGTCATAAGAAGAATCTATCCAGGGCGGCACCCTTAGAAGCCTACCATGAATTTAGAACCAATCTTTGTGAGTCGGTAGTGGATTCCTTCTGACCCCTAGGTCGCAGCAAAAGTGTTCTCTTCTTTACTTGAACAGTTCTCTTGAGAGACCAGTGCCACAGGGGTCAGGGGGGCCAGGCCACCAGGTCTTCCAGAGAGTGTGAGCCCCAATCTCTTTGTTCAATGCCTTCCTGCTTAAGAGAGCCAGGGCAGTTTCTATTCCAGGAACTGAATCTTGACTGATTACACTTCCTCTCTCACCTCCCAAATCTCAGTCTTGCCGACTCTTCTCTGTTACCATGGCATCTGCCCTAATGCAGGCCTGCATCACTGCCCCCTGAAAATCCTACACCCCTTCGCATTCGCGTTACCACGGCTGCAGCCCTCCCAATCCCCACTGTTGCCTGCAAACCCCGTCACATTCCTCCCCTGAATGGGTTCAAAAATACTGTGGAAGAGGATCCAATTCACAAACATTTCAGCCTATGAAAGGCCAGCATTATCTGCAACACCGATGGTTGATGTGTGTCCATCACTCATCGTTGGACTTAAAGGCCTAATGTGTGTTGTTGATGCTCCTGAGCTGGGAACAAGTACAATGCCCACCTCTCCCCCAGAGTCTGAGTTTCAGCAAGGTCACCTAAATTGGATGTTACACGTATTTGGTACAAGGTGGGCCGGAGTCAAGAGCTGGCAGTCTCGGAGTGCTTCACAAGCATTTTTGTCTGCTCCCCAGTGAAAGGAATTTATTTCCCTATCACAACCTTTACACATCAAATGAGACAGACCTATCATGAACGAATACACTGACCTTGTATCCGGCGCTACGATAGTTTACATTCGCTTCTATTATATTCTGTGCAATTCTGTTCCATGCCAACCCTACTTGTCTTCTCTTATTTTATTCTTTTCTATTCTACACTGTCAGTCTTATTCTAGACAATTTCGTCCTGCCCTGTCCTAGATAACCGTCTTACCCACACATGCCATGTGCTAAGATACTGTCTATCTTATCCTTACTTGACTCTCCCTCCTCATCTTTTCTTTTCCTTCTTAGCCAAGAGGCCGAGAAATTAATCCCGAATGTCCTCAGCCATCCACTGTGCATAAATAATCAACTTTTGTCCGAGGCACCGAGAAGGACCCTCGTTTTGCTCCATCCTTGTGAGAATTGAGACCTATGGGCTCAGATCAATTTGTATGTTTTCTGGTTCAGATAAGCAACTCTGCTTTGGAGCCTAAAATGATTTCACAACCACTAATGGGTCACTCACGAGATCTTCCTTTCTGCCTCTCTTTCAACCTCTGCCACATTCAAGCAGGTTGACACTTAAATACAACCTGTTTTTTGGAAACTCTATTTTAGTATTGGTTGGTTGGTTGTTTTAACATAGGCCTCAGACTCCCTAAACTTGCACGAAGCTCTGTTCCTGCTAAAATATATTTATACCTCCCTGTTTCTCACAAAGTAAAGTTTGGTCTCTGTATTTTAATGTTTAGGACCCTCCCCCCGATTCACCTCTCCTTGCTGTCCCCTATGTAGACTCTAGCCGACCTTCCAGGCCAGGTCACTGCCACTTGGAACCCAGCAAATCACCCCTGGGCCGTGTATGTGCCAGAGACTGTGCAGAGCAGTGAGGTGCCGTAATGAGTAAAAATAAGACCTGGTCTCTGTACTGCTGGAGCTCAGAGTCTCATTAAAGAACATTCATGATATGTAATATCTTTATGCCATGTGTCAGATATCGTTCAAAGCACTTTACATATATATGCTCACTGAATCCTGAAAGCAGTCCCATGAAGCAGGTGCCATAATTATTCCCATTTTGTTTATGAGGACAGAGGCACAGAGAGGGTGAGTTACTTGTCCAAGGTCACACAGCTTTCAAATCATTGAGCTGAGATCTGAACCCAAGCAATTGCACTACAGAGCCCAGGCCCTGGGACACGTAATTAAAAGCTAGAGTCCGCACACACGAGGAGAAGCTCAGAGAACAGTCCTGTCGTAATCCACGGGAACTCGACTCAGCCTTTGGGATCCCCTGTCTCTATTCTCTTGCCCCAGCTCGATTCCATCTGTATACCAATGACTCTGGCTCTTTTTCTTCAGACTCACCTGTGCACCTGCTACCTCAGCATTCCCACTGAGATGTCTCAGAGTCTCTTAAAATTTTCAAGCCTCTGAACAAACTCATCACCCCTGGCCCCTCAGGCTCCTGCTACAACAGGGATCAGAGAATGCCATCAGTCCTCAACTCAGAACCCTTACCTGCGCAAACACAGGCACAGGAGCCCTCCCGGCTGTGATATTCTCTCTAGCCGGAAGGCGGACACTGCCCTGTGTCTCCGGTGGATGAGTACAGCGTGGTCCATCCACACTGTGGATACTAGCCTTTAAAAGGCATGAAGCTCTGGCACCTGCTACAACACAGACGCACCTCAAAATCACCAGGCGACATGGGACGAGCGTGACACAGTGCCGTGTCGAGGGTGGTTCTGTTGGTGGGCCGTGTCCAGAGCAGCAAAGGCACAGGCAAAAGACACAGAGTGTGAAGAGAGGGAAGCCGCTCAGTGGGGGTGAGGCTTCCCGTTACGGTGACGGAAATGCATTGGAACCGGGTGGAGGTGGTGCTTGTGCAACATTGCGAATGCGCTAAAAACCAATGAATGAGTCACTTTAAAATGGTTAATTTTATGTTACATGAATCTCTTCTCAATAAATTATTTTATAAGCTCTTCAATCCCCCCCCCACCATGGATCTCAGAGGGAAGTTCAAGTTCTTACGGTGCCCACAGGCCAAGTGCTGGGGACGGGGTGGAGCTCAGGAAGGCTGCAAGGTCCCTCTTTTCACAGCCCTCTTGGAGTGCCCCTGGGACATAATGAGCTTGACCCCCACCTCCGGCCTACAACACACTGTCCTGTCTGCCTCATGCAGACGCCAGCATGATCTCAGTAGACAGATGTAGAAACCGAGTCACAGAGAGGTTGGGTAACTGGCTCAGGATCACACAGCTTGTGAGTGGCCAAGGTTTCCTCCCTAGCACAGGGCTCTCATGGCCAAGAGGGTTTGTCACAGACAGGAAATAAAAATATAGGACTTCCTGCTAAATCTGAATTTCAGATAAACAATGAATAATACTTTCACATAAGCCTCTCCCATACAGTATTCTGGACATATTTATACTGAAAACATTTTCGACTGTTTATTTGGATTTCAAATTTAACTGGACGTCCTGTATTTTACTGGGCAATTCTACGGCTGGAGCAAGCCTGGGGCTCAGGTGGGGCCCCTGGTCGGTGCTGAGTGATGTGACGTGAGGACAGGCCGTTTCTCTGTTTGTCTGACTCACTTTACTGCCCAGAATGCCAGGGGTGGGCGGACACAGACAGCCAGTGCGTGGGCCTCCAGGGATCATTTCATGACCTGGATGTAGTCAGTAAAAAAGGGGCAGGCTTGAAGGGGACACCTGCTACCATCCTGGGGGTGAACCTGGCTGGGAGTCAGGTGCCCACTTTCCCCTGATTTCTCCACTTATTCCCCTCTGGCCACAGACCTGCCATTCCTCAGGCTCCGCAAGAGAATCAGAAGCTGTTTGCGGGTCACACAGAGCCTGATGTTCCCGCCTACATGGTTCCTCTTGGCCTGCGTCCACCTTGTCCCTCACCAGCATCACCTGCCCTGATGACCCATCTGCAGGTGCCATTGGGCAGCCAGAACGTGGCCAGGACTCGGGATGTGTCTATAAATATGTCATGACCTGAAGAGCCGAAAGTCCTCTAGAGGGAGAACTCCGCCTGGGTCCTGTAAAAACCGACTGACTCTTTCCTTTAAAAACACAAGAAGGTGGGTTAACTTTCTCCTCAGATACCCTTGAGATGAACTGAGAACCGCCCCAAAGATTAATAATTAAATCCACACTTTCCTCGAAAGTTAGCTGGGAGCGGATGACACGCAGGTCCTCTGGGGGCAGATGTCCAGGACAGTCCTTGAACTTCAGAGCCCCTCCCTTGGCTCCCGCTGTGCACCCCGTGGCCCCAGCTGTGCACAGACAGCAATAATATTTTCTAGGAAATTCTGGGGGAGCTACCTGCTTTGTTTCTGCTTCTGTCTGTCCTGCTGATAAAAGTTTTGGTGACGTGACTTTTTCATCTGAACAAACTCCAGATGAATGTTGCTGAGATGCCACCTGCCAAGATAATTCAAAGACTATTTTAAAGGAAACAAACAGAGCAAAAGTTAATTACCCTCCACCCTGGCCTTGACACAAGATTTGAGGACGACCAAGGCAAAGAGACCCAGCGTGCTGCGGCCATGCTGCAGGGAGCAGCGCGTTGTCTGGTTGGATGCCTGCAGAACTCAGCACCGCCTCCTCCCGTGCGGCCATAGAAAGTCCTGCGGTGGGTCGAATAGGGTCCTTACTCCCACCTAGACTCGTGGCTGCCCCAAACCTGTAAGTGTCAGCTGATTTGGAAATAGCTTTACAGATGTAATTAGGTAAGGATTTGTAGGTGATAACATTTGAATTAGGGCAGATGCAAAATTCAATAATGAGGGTCTTTGTAGGAGAAAGGAGGGGAAATTTGGATGCAGAAAGACTCAGGAGAAGGCCCCATGAGGACAGAGGCAGTGATTGGAGTGATGCTGCTATAGCCAAGGGATGCTGGGGGCCAAGGAGCTGGACAAGGCAGGAAGGATGCTCTCCTGGGGCCTTTGAAGAGAATACAGTCCTGCCAGCACCTGTGTTTGGGTTTGGGCCCCAAAATAAACTCCTGGTGTTTTAAGCTACCTAGTCGGTGGCCAGTGTCTGCAGCCACTCTAGGAAGAATGCACTTTCTCAGGTCGGTGCTCAAGCATCTCCACAGCTGACTTGTCTGGCCCTGACAGCTCTGTCCAACTGTCCATCTCCTATTTGCCTTTTTTCTCCTCTGTCTCTTTACATGTTTGCCTGCTCATTCTGCCATAGAAAACGTAGAATCACTCTGTTCCCTGGGCAGAGCACTGGGGAGAGACCTGGTCAACCTGTGACTCCACCACTTTCGAGCCACTTGGGGTTGGGTCACTGAGTCTCAGTTTTCTTATGTATACAATGGGCATAAAAAGAGTCCCCAACTCATGGGATCATCTGAAGGGCTGCGTGAGATTCTGCACCCCAAGCAGATGAGCGCCCTGTACTCAGCAAGTGCTGTGAGAAGCTCTGCAGGTGATGACAGGAGCTGTCAATGGGGTGCTGGGCATAACCACCCCCTCCTGTCTGCACACACAGCACCGGGGGCGGTCTCATTCCACGGTCTGTCTCCTCCTCATCCTCTAGCTGTGTGACAAGAGGAGGAAATTGGGCCCAGCCCTCCACAGAGGACTCTGAGCAGAGCAGGTGGGGACTCACTGCTGGGTGTCCCCTTGACCCTACTTGCCTGGTCTCCTTGGCAGTGAGGCCGTCCTAAGCCTACATTCCGCAGGGCCCAGCTGATGTTGTCTTTCCCTGTCCCTTATCCCCAGGGCCACTGCCAGCTGGGTGTGGTGCTTCTAATTGGCAGTTGGGACCTGCCCAGATTTTCAGGCAGAACTGGGACAGGCCACAGGCACAGATACGCATCTGTGTTTTCAGACAGATAAGCGGGAAGACTGGCTGCAGCCTGGCCCCTCCATGCTGTTTTCACCAGGCCTGAGATGTTCAGAGGTGCCACCAGAGGTTTAGGGAACCCAACAATGAGGCCCCAGGCTGCCTCAGCGTCCAGCTCACAGTGAGGAAAGCGACCAGAGGTGTCTGCACAGGGAACTCCAAATAGGACAGGAGGGAACTCGGCAGCCTCTCCCAGGTCTGCCCTAAGGACACGGTACTCTAGAGAGTCAGGAAATACTTCTAGTTCCACTAGACAGGGGTCTGGGCTAAAGAACCCACAAATGGGGAAGCCATGGCGGACACACACCCCCAGCACCCAGCCTGCATCCTGGCTAAACCCCAATGTGAAACTACTGGATTCAGAGGCCACCGCCTGGCGTGGCGAGGAAATGACCCAGAGGGAGGGGGAGGTTCTCTCCTGACTCATGAGGGATGAGGCTGTTAGGGCTCAGAGCACAGAGCCCAAATCTGAGGGCGTGTCCGAGCCATGAGAATGAGAAGCAGCAGTGGTAATTATTGTCGCAATCACTTGACAGGCCTCCTGAGCATAAAGCACTCTCCCAAGTTTGTCTTCACTGAATAGCCTCAATAACGTTAGGAGGTAAATCTTTATTTCACTATTTCTTTACAGATGAGGAAACTGAGGCAGTGGGAGGCAAATCGGCATGCCCCAAATTATCCAGGCAGTGAGTGCAGAGCTGGACTCTGAAGCCAGGCCGTGCGTCCAGAGACCACAGGCCCAGATGTTCATGTGCCACGGCCAAGAGATCATGGCAGCTGGGATGCTGGCACACCCCAGACAGGCAGCTCCTGCATGAGCCAAAACAAACACGGTGCCTCTCCCCCTCAGGGCAGCCCTGGAGGACTGGCATCTTCATCCCACCTGGCAGGTCATGCAGGGACCAACCTCATCCCTCCTGACACTTCAGGGCCCCAAGGATGTCCCAGAGGAGGAGTCCAGGCCCCCCACAAGAGTGTGGATGAGAAGAGATGAGCCTTTGAGTGAAAACATGAAAAACATCAGATAAAGGTTCAATTCATTATTTTGTTTCAATCACCAAATCATTGGTCAAAATTTGAAAAATTTTTGCACAAAGTAAAACACGGTCACGAGTGGCTTAGTGACGGGGACACATTCTGAGAGATGCATTGCTTGCTGACATAGTCGCTGTGTGGACATCACAGGATGCACCTGCCCACCCGGTGGCACAGCCTCCTGCACACCTGGGCTATGCCCTGCAACCCGCCACTCCCAGGGACTCACCTGTGCAGCACCCTGCTGTGCTGGGCGTGTCAGCAGCTGTGACGCAGTGGGAAGCGTTTGTGTAGCCAAACATATCTGAACAGAGAAAAGGTAGAGTGGAGATACTGAATAAAAGATGAAAAGTACCGTACGGGGCGGTGGATGATGGGAGCTGGCAGGTCTGGACGCTGCTCTGGGTGAGTCAGTGAACGAATGTGAAGGCTGAGGACAGTCCCGGGCACTAGACATCACATTTAGGGTGCACTCGATTTATTAAAAAAGAAAATACTGTGTTTGACAAGGTTACAATGGCTGCAGTGTCACTCCGTGATCGGAATTTTTCAGCTTGTGGGACCACGTTTGTACAAGTGACCTGTCACGGACAGAGACACACATATGCATTATTGCTGAGTGAGGAGTCAGTTTTAATTTCAAAAAGGAATGTATTGTTTCAATTTTCAAGACCATGTGTCAAAGGATTCCAAGCCCACTGAGAACACAGGCTGTCAGGTGGGTCACCAAGGAGGCTCTAAGGCATAGAGGTTGGGCCGAGCAGAGGTTGATTCCATTTCTTCACTGCTACAGTCAACAGATGTTTGGAAAATTCCAGCGCACAGAGCTTGACTTTGTGACTGGGTGTGAAATCTTTCGGACTGATAGCCACTTTGGGAAAGAGCTCACATTTAGGAAGCCCTCGCCAGCACCGTGCCAAGTGTTGTACTTACAGTCCCCTGACCCATGCTCCCCCCCGTGTGGAGACAGATGAAGACACTGAAGGTCAGAGAAGCTCGGCAATGTTCCTAAGGTCACACAGCAAGTAAGCACCAGAGCCAGGACCTGAATTCAGGGCTTTCTAACTCTACAGTCTGTGTTCTCAGCCATGAACTCTGATGTCTTCACTGCCACATGCCACAGGAAGATGAAAGAGAAAACACCCAACTCTACAGGGTGTGAGCTAGAGGCTGCTGATTAGCTTACCTTACAAGAAGGCTGGAACAGGCAGACTCAGTGGGCCCGTGGCCTGGGGAGCCGGTTCTTCCCCACTCCTCTTGGCATCCTTAGCCTGCTGGCCCTGACCTCAAATTTGTCCTCTCCAAGTTGTAAGAAGGCTCAGCACCTCCAAGTGTCATCACCTCAACCAGCAGCACCCAGAGGTCTGCGGGGAGAATACCCATCCTCCGGTCCCTTTAAGAGTAAAGTTATCTCCTAGCCACCCAACTTCTCCTCCTCAGTCAAAATTATGTCATGTGCCATTCAAACCCATCACTGGCACAGGGAACCAAGTTACCGTAACTGACTTAACTAACTGAATTCAGCCCCAGTGGAGGACCCGGCATCCCTCTAACACAGGCTGACCTGCCTCAGGATGCAATTGGATTCTGTAGCCAGAAGGAAGGAGAAGCTGAGGGCCTAGCAACTGTGTCTGCCCGATCGCCACAAGTACATTCACAAATATGAGTTCATCCCAGCTAAAATCGAACCTCCCAGCTCCCTCATGCTGCAAGTGGTTGCCATGGATGAGAAGGCAGGAGGGAAAGAATGCAACTCGTCATTCCAGACGCCCTCCCTGGCTGCACACACAGAGAAATGACTCCCACAGGCTGGCTGCCTCACTTCCCCGGCTTGGGTTTCTGGTGACAGCAGGGTTATTATGAACTTGACCTTCAGGGGTTGAATCTGCCAGGGCAGCCCGGTCGCATAGCTGCCCAACTCTTCTGCAAACCAGTACAATTTGAATTCCAGCACATGCGCTCAGGGAACAGTCCTCAAGCCCAAACCCCCCTTCTGTCATGTGTGTCCTTCACATCTGCCACCTGCATTGGCCAACCAGGGATGAGAAGAATGAAAGCTCTTGCCAGTTATATGGGAATTAATATCTGACAAATTGGAAAAATATCAGGTAACAAAAAAAAAGTCAAATTTCTCTGACCCTCACTTTCTGGTGAGTTTAGATCATGTGGGCTGTTTGACACACAGGGAAGATTCTGAAAGGCAACAGAGAAAGCCAAGTTGGAAAGTCAGTTGTCTTCGGGGAACATTAAGCTATTTTAATGTAATACAAGTAGCTATCTACGGTGAACAGTTAGTGGTTCTTTCTTCAATTTTTCTCTTTATTCGTGAGAATTTTATTTCACTCAAGTCATGAAGACATTTGGGCTAAGTCCCAGGGTATTCTGATAAATGTAGAGCTCCCGTTTACTCTCTTTAACTGTTGAGTACCCACTGTAGGATGTAAAAGAAAGAAAAATAGGAAGGGAAATGGCCCATGCATCCCCGTTGCAGAGCACCAAGTCCATTTGACAGCCTCCCGGGTTTTCTCCCTGATGGCACGCAAGTGAAATAAACGATCCCAGTTCATGATCACAAAATAATGTTCAGGGCCCCTGAATTATAACTGGGCATGAAAAATGGGCATCATGAATACAAATTAAAAACAAGCATGGATAAAAGGTTTTTCCAGAGGGATTCATATTGAGTTAGCCCAGACAGTAACAGTAGTCCAAGGCTAAGGTTGGAAAGGGGTAGGGAGGTGGTTACTGATAAAGAGGACTACAGCTATTTGGGTGGTGGGGAGTTCTGACTAGTTATTTATTTGTTTATTTATTTGTTATAGTAAGAACACTAACTTGAGATGTACCTTCTTGACAAATTTTTAAGTGTACAATACATTATTGATAATTATAAGGCCATGGTCATGTCTTTTTATCCTAATCGCTTTTTTTTTTTGTTACAAATGCTTAATGATTTGGGGTTTTTTTTGTTTTTATTTTTGAGACAGATTCTCAGTAGAGTGAGAGTGGTAGGGTGCCGTGGCATCACAGCTCACAGCAACCTCCGACTCTTGGGCTTAGTGGGTTCTCTTGCCTCAGCCTCCCAAGTAGCTGGGACTACAGGTGCCCACCACAATGCCCAGCTATTTTTTGGTTGCAGCTTTCATTGTTGTTTTAGCAGGGCCAGGTCAGGTTTGAACCCGCCAGCTTCAGTGTATGTGGCCGGCACCCTACTCAGTGAGCTACGGGTGCTGAGCCCTGAATGATTTTTTTAAGAACTAAATTTGAATAGAAAGAAAATTATAGGGTTGCTGACCTTTCTACAAGGAGGTGACTTCCTGAAGCACTATTGCCGTAATCCAAACTATGCCACTTACAGACTGTAAACCGCAGGCGACCATTGGTACTCACACACCGGATACAGTCCAAACTGAAAAAGGGCAGCCAATTGACTGGGTGCTTTAAAAGATGTGAGTCTAGTGAAGACTCCGCATGAACTAGATGGGCCTCCTAGACCAGGCATTGCACGCAATGGCCTTGATTACCTCACCAAGTGCTACCAACAGCCCTGTGCGGTTGATGCTACTGCTACGCATGTTTTACAGATAGGGAAACTGAGGCAAAGTGGTCCATGACAGAACCACATTCTGAAGCCAAGTGACCAAGCTCCAGGGCACCCCGGGGCTGTAGTAAATGGCTTAATTTTCAATCAGCATGACAGCATCACACAGCAAACGTGATGTGAGCATATATCAAAATATGGGGTATGGAGTAAGTGGCATTGTGTATTGGCTCAGCTGGAATAAAAGGTCTCGAACTGAAGTCAGAAGCTCTGATTTCCAGATTTGCCATCACTGGCTTGTGACTGGGAGAACCATTTGAGTCCTTGGCATCTTATTTTTCTTGTCTCTGACGTGAGCACAAATCCGATGCAGCCCTGAGGATGGCGCCTGAGCACGCTGTGAGGCTCAGCCTGGCGCTCCGGCCTGGCTCATGACAACGGCAAATGCTGCCCTACTTTCAACAGGCAGTGGCTCTGTCCCAGATACACATTCATGCCTGGAGCAGAAAGCCCGGACAGAAACTCACTGTGATGGAACGAAACCCCTCCACACGTACCCTTAAAGAAGCACTTACTCCCATAGGACAGCAAGTGTTGGGGCATAAAGATGGGGTGACACGGGGTTTTTAAAGTTAACTGAAAAAGTCCAGAATAAACATGCTCAGTGATTGACATTCCTCCATGGACTCTCCCCACTGCCGGTCCAAGTCCACACAGTGGCCCGTGTTCACACACTTGTCATGGCCGTGTTTATCACAGGCTGCGAGCTGGCGCCTGCCTCTGAATTCAGACAGGGCTTGGCGTGCCCAAGAAAACGTCGGTGTCCAAAATGATTTCAATTCCTTAAGGAGTTTGAGGGGGAAACACGAGTAATAAAGATGAGAGTTTTGCAATGATGCCCCAGAAGTGTTGTGAAAAGCAGCCTTTGGTCCTTCCCGGAGGTGGCCGTGGAGACCGTGTCTGAGCACTGGCCGCAGTGGACCGAGACGTGGTAACCCAGGGGTGCAGTAAGGGGCTCAGAGCAGCCTCCCCCTGTGGCAGCCGGGTGGCCCTTGGGCTCGTGGTTGGCAGCATGGGCAGAACTGCCCGATAGAGGCCTGCAGGGCGTGAAAACAGCCGTGATTTCAGTCACTTTCGGGGCACTGCACTAAGAGCTTTAAATGTATTATTTTAAGCTATTTCCCACCACAACCTTCTAGATGTTCTTACCCCCATTTTAGTGGCAATAGGACCCAAACGGAGCAGAGAAATGTAGTGGGCACAGCAAAGCATGTGCAGAGGTGCTGAGCGGTCACCAAGGTGGGCATCACAGAAGGTATTGATCTTACTGGTCATCTACTGCTGAGGAGCAAGTCTCCCCCAAAACAAGCAGCTGAAAACAAAGAACATTTCCTGCTTGCTTCTGTGGGTCAGAAACTTGGGAGTAGCTACGCTGAGGGGCTCTGGCTTAGGAGTTCTTGTGAGGTTGGTCATGGCTGAGCTGGAGTCATCTGAAGGAGAGGATGAAGATCTGGCTCCTTGATGGAGCATCACACAAGATGGGGACACAGACCTCTCTCCTTGGAGCTGCCCCAGCACCCTCCTGACTCAGCTCTTACTTCCCTTAGAGAGAGAGGAGGGGGCCACCTGCCCCCATGACCTGTTCTCAGAAGTCACACATCATCCCTTCTGCCGTCTCCCACTGCTTAGAAGTGAGTCACCAAGTCTAGTTCATACTCGAGGAAGAGAAATCAATTTCCAGATCTCTAAGGGTGGAGCATCAAAGAATTTGCAGGCTTATTAGGAAGCCACCAGGAAGTGGGTCTCCATGTTGCTGAATCTCTCCTGAGTCCACCCAGTGCGATCGTCCACACATGTTTATGTGCAGACCCCAGGAGCGATCCTTAACTGTGGTTTCTCCCCCAGCGCTTTGAGTGGTTTCTAATTATTTTGCCTGACACCACGGTGCTGCAGTCAACACCTAGTGATGCCAAAACAAACCTCAGAAGCAATTCAAGCTCTCAGAGGGTTCAGGACTGGAGGAGGCAATGCAATCACAATAGTACAGACAGTCCTCAAGTCTAGGAGTCTCAGGACAAGAATAGGTCACCGGCACTTGCTTCGCCTGAGGAGCCAATGTGTCCCTCTTTAGTACATGAATGAATCACGGCACCGTAGGAGACAGATCCAAGGGCCATGAATGTTCCTTGTTCTTGACTCTGAAGATGTGTCAAGGTCATGTGCGGATCAACCACTGACAGCTCCTGAGCCACAACAGAATAGCTGCAGCTCGAAGGAGTGTCCAGAGCCTGTGCCCTCTGCAGCAGGTTCTTATGAGCTGCTCTAAGACATTCTTTACCCCCAAAGCCTCATCGACACCTCTCATGAGTGATAAGAAGAATAAGTAATAAGAAACAAATGACAAGTATGAGCACCGGGCTAGGAACAGCCTCATGATAACAAAGTCAGGAAGCAGGAGGTGCCCTGGAGGGATGGGGCTGAGGACAGGGACAGAAAGTGCTGGAATGTCCTTCCCAAGGGAGGGGTAAGAAAGGCCTCTTGCAGAGGAGACATTTGAGCAGGGGCCTGGCCCGAGGGGTGTTCTAAGTGTGGTCAGGAGCTCAGGAGCAGTGGCAGCAGAGCTTGCCCTAGGACTTAGGAGAGCAGCCAGGTGGGGAATCGGCTTTGGGCCAGGAATGAAGCAGGAAGCAGGGAGGGGCAGGGTACAGGGAAGAGGAGGATTCAGGATCCAGGCAGAGCAAGAAAGGATGGGTGTCCCTGACAGACCCCACAGGGAGGCAGATTCTGCTGGGGTTACCCTGAGCCACAGATAGGAAGGAAGATTTCTAGAGGATGGAACAGAGACGTTTTCAACCTTTTAAGTGACGCAGCAGGAACAGGGGCAAGAGCTGCCATATGCGGTATCTCGTTCACTCCGCCCCGTGCCCCCACCAGCTCCTGCCTGGCACATGCCCATTTCCCAGATTGAGACTGGAGAAGTGAAGTGACCTGCTCCAGGTCGCGGAACCCGAGGTGGCAGAGCCCAGCTCCCATGTGGGATTCTCAGAGAACAGCACTCAGTGTTTAAAAAACTTTAAAGGGTACACTGTCAAGCTACTAACTAAGAAAATGAGACTACCATTCATGTAGTAAAGCAAAACTCCTTCCACACATACTGGGGAGTAAATGCAGAATGAAGCCCCATTTTTATCCTCCCCTTACGAATCCCACAGTGGCCATCAGCAAACAAAGGAAAACAACACCTTCAAAGCTTCTAGAACCCCTCTCAAACATCCCGTATTTCCTCTCATAATACTTTGCATCCCTGGTAGAGTAGGCCAGCTTTAAATGGTCTTCATTGTTTTTTGCTCCTGATTATAAAAGTAATATACATTCACCCCAAAAGTAATATACATTCATCTAAGAGGTAATCGTTAGTAACAGCCAGTCCTTCCATGTTTCCTTCCAGTCTTTCTTCTCCGTGCACAAAAGTCCCTGCTTGTGTGCGTGTGCAGGAAGTGAGATGATGTCTCTGCAGACTCCGATGTGGCCCCAGGGCCCAGGCTGGTGCCTGATAAAGGTGGCCCCGGCAGCCCCTAAAGGTGAAGATCTGTCCTGCCTGCCTCCCGCTGCCCACGACACATACAGTATCCGTTCACTTTTCCTCGTTCCCCAGAGACATGACATCGCTGTCCACTCACTCTTTTGTCCGTTGTTGTTACAGGTTGTTTTTGAAACAGCTTCCAGATTTCCTCAGACGGCTTATTTTCTAAACTCCCCTCATCCCATTTTCCTCCCCCTGGAGGAAAGGAGTCTGGACAACCCTCGCTCTTTGTAAACCTCCCGCCACTGATTTTATTTAATGTGATTAAATATGGGATTCACGTGAAACAGAATAAAGACATGGAGATGAAAGTGATAGTGATAATGCTCGTGGTGGTGGCAGTGCAGACACCAATTTATGCTGGGGCAGTATGCAGAGGTTCGGAGCGTTCAGTCTTTCAACACTCATTACAATTCCCATTTCTCAAAGGAGGACATGGAGACATGGTATTTTTTGTTTTTGTTTTTGAAACAGAGTCTCACTCTGCCACTTGGGCTAGAGTGTCATGTCATCACAGCTCACAGAATCCTCAAACTCCTAGACTTAAATGATCCTCTTGCCTCTGCCTCCCAAGTAGCACAGACTATGGCACCTGCCACAATGCCCAGCTAATTTTTCTACTTTTAATAGAGACTGGGGCTCACTTATGCTCAGGCTGATCTTGAACTCCTGAGCTCAAAGAATCCGCTCACGTCAGCCTCCCCAGATTATAGGTGTAAGCCCCCACACCCAGCCCTGGAAACTGGGATTTAGCCATTTGTCCAGTTGGGAAGAGCCCAGTTACAAGTGCTGTCTCTGGACTCTCAAACCCGAGCTCCGCCTCACTTACCAATACTACCTCTGATGAAATAAGGAGCAAAAGAGACAGATAGAGGGAAAAAAAGATGGTGACAGAGACACATAGGTCTAGGATGTGTCTTGGGTAAAACAGTCATGAAACGTGACATACCATCTCCATAGGCAACGCGCCAGGTAAAATAGAGCACAGGGTGAACAAATGCCAAATAAATGGATTACTAAGTGTCAAACCAACGTGTTACTACGATTACCAGGAGCAGAGAGCTGTGCAGGTTTGGAGTGCAGAGGAAAGGCTTCTTGGAGGGTATGTCAGTGAGTTAAGTCTAGGGGACAATGGCAGTCCTCTGACGCTTCCTCTGTAGAGAGCTGGCGTCTTCATCCCTGGCCTTGGATTTGAGCTGGCTTGTGCTACAGAAGTCCATTTAAAGAAATGATAGAAATAGGGGCAAAAAGGCCCCAGGAGCCTCCTCTACTCAGGCTTCTGTGTGGAGTAAACCCCTGTCTCCTTCTCAGACATCTTCCCACGCTGAGGCTGGGGTACATTGCTGCTCAGAAGTAAGTCTTTGGAGGATAGTTGATTTCACTCTGGGGAACACTATCCTGACATCTGGCCTTAAGTTTCCTTTGCTTTCCTGCCCTGACTTGTAATAATGCCTCCATGGAGCAGTGAGAAGGATGGCATCCCTCCTCAATGCTTGTTCCAGTGGACACATGTCACTAGTTGAGGAGTTTAAGGCTTGCAGTGTAGGACACTAACCCACCCCAGAACCTGTGAAACTTCACTGGTGAGTGGGAAGCTTCCAAAAGTCATTAAAAATAATGGAGTTCCAGGTCATAAATACACACCAGGTGGGTGGCATTCTTCCCAACCACACAGAGCGCTATGGGCATTAGGAAGTCTGGGGGCAGAACTTGGCAGGAGAGATGGTGATGACAAAACGTGAGGATGATGATGCAATTGCGAACATGAGATTAATGATCCTTTTTCATACACTGGAGGAGACAAAGTGAAGGGGAGAGAGAGACAGCAAAGAGGGGTTTGGGTGACATCTCCTTGGAACACAAAGGGACACAGAAACCCTTGGACGTGGCCATCGTTGTCTGTGGTGTGCCCATAAGAATCCTCACTAGGGATTGCAAACCCCAACACCCGGTAACATGACCAAGTGAATAATCCGGGTGGGGAGAGAAGGGTTGCCCTATCTGCAGAAAGTGTCACCACCCAGCCCTTCCAGGGGCCATCGCAAGGGCAATGAGGGTGCACAGTAGCAGAATCTTGGATTTTTTCAAGAAAAACAAAAAGTTAAAAATGTTTAATTGAAACCCTTGGTTTAAAATTTGGATAATTTAAAAAATTCAAACACTGTTCAGGTCAAACAAATATATAAAGACAAATTAGTTCACATGCCACCGGCAGGCAACCCCCTAGTGGTGCTACCTCACACCCAGTATCCACCTTGATTTAGTAAAAATGTGCCCTGGAGATGCCTTCCTACTCTAAGGATGATGGGGTTTATTTTTCTTTTTTCCCTTTTGGTTTTGGTTTGTTTTATTAGTTGAGGTTCTGATTGAACCTACTGGTTTTACTTCAAAGTAAAATATCTTACATTTGTGCAACATTTGTCCTTTTTAAAATGTTTTAATACCTTTCATCATATTCATTCTTCACAAAATTAGAGGTAAACTGGGTCATCTTATTGCCATATGAAACCTAAGCAATTTTAATGGCTTGTATGATGCCAGATCAATGCAAGCTCCACATTTAAAACAGAAGATCCTATTTATTCCTGAGGGTGGAATTCAGTGACCTACAAACTCCTTTCCAAGTCATTTCAAGACTTTTGTAATTCTCGGTCCCTTCTACTCAACTCCACCACCTCTCTCTTTTTATTTGTTCTCATGAAATAGACTAAAGAAGAACCAGGGAAGTCCTGAACATGACACATAGGGCTGTGGCTAGAGCCCACAGCCTGATTTCTATGGGCATTGCTCATAGCTAGATCAGCCCAGTCTAGATACCTTGGAATTCCACTGCCTGTATCAGCAAGCATTCTTGCTTATTGCTTGTAGCAACACTTTTGTCTAGTTGGTTTCAAAAGACCATCTACTGGGGCCATATGAGAGATTCCCCCATATCCAAGGGAAACGCTGGCCACTGGAGTTGGGGAATGGCAACTCCTAGGGGTCTCTGGAACAGAAAGAACTCAAGAATCTCATCAGTTGTCACTGGGGTTCACCTGCTTAAATCCTTTTCTTTTTCTTTTTTATTTTGTTGTTGTTGCAGTTTATGGGGCCGGCACCCCACTCACTGAGCCACGGGCACCACCCTTAAATCCTTTTCTTAATCTGCCCTGGAAAGTGCCATTCAAATTCAAGTCATTAGAGGAAAAGTTGAGTCAGCCATGTTTGGGCCACGTGACCATGCCTTGGGCAGAGAGGTAGGGCAAGTTGATGCAAACTACAGACCCAGAGAGCCTGGACACTGAGGATGTTCTTTGTGAGAGTACTTTTTCTAAAATCCGTTCTCCCCTCCTCTTTCCTGGGAGACAGCCCATCTGCATTTCCCAGCCTCCTTGGCCATCAGGTGCAAATTAACCATGTTCCTGGGGTCTGGCCAATAGGCTGTGGATGAAAACGGTCAGGCCTGGCCCACAAAACCCTCTTTCCCACACTTTCTGTGCCTGTCCAAGGACTGGAACAGTGGTTTCCCCAAGGGGGTGTTGGAGGCAGCACATTAAAGGTGGAGGAGATCCACTTAGCGTGGGTCTTGGAATGACCACGTGGAGAAGAGTATCTCACTTTCTCCTGTCTTGTGTTGTCACGTGAATGAGACACAAACTCCACTGGGTTGAGCTATCACTTCTGCGGCCTACTTGTTACAGGAGTTTCATCAGTTTTAAATAGTAAGTGTTATTACCAAAATATGGGTGAGCAGTTGCTTGGGGACCAGAAAACAAGTGTCCACTCTGTTCATAGAGGAGAAATGAGAGTGAGCCTTTAAACTCAGTTGCATCAAAGTATGATCCTTCATAGGAAGAATTTCACCAATTTGGGGAATTAGAACACCTGGTTTCTCCAGTGTTGTCTGTAGCAGGTCATGTGTAATGTGGACAGGTGAGCCTGGAAGGAATCAGGGGCTTCCCCCTTTCACACCCGGCCTCCTCTCCAGCTGGGCTATGAATTCCAGCCAACCCTGATTAGCAGGGCTGTTATCACTGCCCAGCATTCTGACTCTCCTCCCCTCCTCTGGGCACGTTATTTTGCCTCATCCAGTGATAACAGAAACTAAAGGATTTACACACCTTTTCCCTTGCCCTTGAGGTTACTAAGAAAACATAACTCAGGAAACTTGGCCCCGCTGGGGAGCTGACACTCTGACACAGAGACACAAGATCTTTTTGAAAACTTGTGGGAAAATCAGAAAGAGAAACGGCTGGCCCGTGCAAGCATTCCAAGCCCAAATACAATAATGAATTTTGCACACATCAGTGGGTTCTGACTCTGTTGCCAATTAAACCCTCTGTGGGGGGGATGCAGTCCACTTAATCTTCCCTGCCAAAGACACAATCCCCCCAAATACCACAGGAATGGGGGCAGGGGCAGCAAAAGCTGTTATGGAGACAACCCAAATCTTGCCCTCCCTCCCCAGGGCGTTTGCAGTTCTTCCTCTGTCTACTTACTCCTGACTGCCCACCAGTAAGGAACAGCCAGATAAATTAAGAAGAGAAGTCCGTCTCCTTTACAGCTATTGTCATAAGTAGGAGTCTGTGTATTAAAAATCCCTGATAATGAATAGTCCAGCTGCCCAAAGGGTAGTTGCTTTTGTGTCCTATGAACTCGGAGGAAGCTTCTGCAGTGATGATAAAGGGAACTGGAAGTTCCGTAGGTTGTGGTATCAAATTTTGGCCAAAAATGTCATTCAGAAGCTAACAATGTGTTTCTTTTCCTTCTTCCTTTTTATAAATAAGACTAGCCAAATGGGGTGGCACCTATGGCTCAGTGAGTAGGGCGCCTGCCCCATATGCCGGAGGTGGCGGGTTCAAACCCATACCCAGCCAAAAACTGCAAAAAAAAAAGACTAGCCAAAGGATTATCAAGTCAAAATTATATTTAAAGTAATGTTCTTCAAAACTCCTGCTTTTGGCTCCTCCCCTGTAGCTCAGTGGCTAGGGCACTGGCCACGTACACTGAGGCTGACGGGTTTGAACCCAGCCTGGACCTGCCAAACAACAATAACAACTACAATAAAAAAAAAATAGCTGGGTATTATGTCAGGTGCCTGTAGTCCCAGCTACTTGGGAGGCTGAGGCAAGAGACTCGCTTAAGCCCAAGAGTTTGAGGTTGCTGTGAGCTGTGACACCACGGCACTCTACTGAGGGCAACATAGTGAGACTCTGTCTCAAAAAAAAAAAAAAAAAGTAAAAAATAAAACTCCTGCTTTAAAAAACAGAACAAAACACTGGCACCAAATTCGGTTCCTGCGCTGGACCAAAGGCAAAGTGTCACCATGGAAAAGCCTCAGCCACACTGGGACCAGGGCTCCAGCTCCATGCCCACGTGCCTGGGGTAAGAGACTAGGGCTGCAGAGCCTCGTCCTGCTAGTCTGTAAAATAGAGACAGTAATTTGAAGATTTCATGACTTCCAGTCACACAGTAGGGCTTATTAACTGTAAGTTACTATTATTACTAGGAGCGGGACTGTCTAAACAAAGCTCGCCCTGCACTTCCCACTAGGGCTTACCCATCTCCTTTTGCTTTTAGAGAAATTTTTATGGCTGGCCTGGCAAAGTCTGGTAGGAAAGAAATAAGTCTTAAAACATTTGTGTAGCACTGCTGTTTATACATGCAGACGAATTGGCAGCATTATTTTATGCATTTCTCATTACAATCCATGAGGAAGCTAGAACCAGTGTCTTCTTTATAGTCTCCTTATAGAAGATAAAACCGACGACATGTGTTAGGCATATGTGATTATGCCGGATACACGATTTTCTCCTCTGCCCAATGTTTCTGTATTTTCTATGTGTATATAGGTATAAGTGCGAATGAGTGTGCACAGTGTATATGTGTGTACATGTGTGTATATGCAGCGCACACACACCACACTCAAGAAAACAGCAGTCACCAGCGGCAAGCCTTTATTTTCATCGAACAAACGCTGCCTGAGCTCAAGTGTGAGGACCATGTAGACTGATGAAAGAGCATCCCGAAACAGGAGCTGAATGTGGACGACGTCAAACAGGAATGCCCAGATGCAATGCTCTGCACAACTCAAGTGACCACAAACAAAAGGCGAGCTAAAACAGGAAGAGGGTGCTTGAGGGGGCCTCCCTGGCAAAGGATCAGGATCCAGCATGCCTGACACGCTCCAATGAGCCGCTGAGAGAAGGAAAAGCAGCCCACAGTGAAACAGGAAAGGGGACAGAAAGGCAAAGCACAGAAGGGGTGGTGGCGATGTCCGACACGTGCATGATAGTGTGCGCCCTGATCGTGCACGATTCAAATGAAACATCGGGGAGCACCCATTTCCCACTTCTCAGATCGAGAAGCATCTGAATTCCAGCCACAGCATCAAGGGTTGGTGAGTTCGTGGGCAAATGCCCCTGTGAGGCCGTGGGGATGGGCCTGCCAGATGCACTGCACAGGTGCACGATTAAAGCATGCGCATCCCACGGCCCAGAAAGAAATTTTTTTTGCTAACTACCCCGGAGAAGTGCTCCTCAAGGCTCGTACTTGATCTTTTGCACCTGAGCAGGTCACAGAATGCTGGGCGGGGGGTGAGTGTGGAGGGAGGCAGTGGGAACTCAGCATGTGGAGGAGGGGAAGGCAGAAGTGGATGCAAACTAACGTGTTTAGAAAGATCACTCTTGCTGCTCTGTGAAGGACGTGAGAGGAGCAAAACTGAGGACAGGAAGAAGCTGAGGATGGGAGGGAGGAACTAGACCCAGAGGTGTTTAGAAGCACAGAATAGTCTAGGTGGAGTCCAGCCCAGCCTTAATCAGGTTTCCTGGCGGCGAGCTACAGAGTTACTTATTAAAATGATGTTGGCAGAGCTGGAAAACCAGACCTCAAGCTAAGCTTCCCAAACCAATGACCGGCCAGCCTCATAGCAGAGCTGGTTGAGTGAGGGGCCATCCCCTCTGAGCCACCCCAAGGAGCACTCAAGGAAACCTCTGAGATGCTGGTCAGCAGGAACTCTACCCAGCAGGCATCACTGCCCCTGAAAGCTGCTCCCTGTGCCCCGTCTGATGGCAAACTGCTCCCGTGCTTGCTTCCAAATCAAAGCTGACCACGGTGCACTGGATCCGTGGATCCTAAGCCAAGCGCCTGCATCCCAGCCACAAGAGAGCCTGGGCCTTCCGGCGTCTGAGGCTCTCTCGGGGAGACATGACTCAGAAGGCTGATGAGTTCTCAGACACACAGCACCTGAAGGAGCTGGGCATCCAGGGGACATGACAACTATCCTTTCCAAACTCCAGGAAGGAAGGAGGTGCCATGGGGCAACAGCGTGGGGATACCAGCTCCCACGGAAGGATGACAAGTATGGATCCTGTGTCCCTCCTAGGAACCTGTGGGACACCCAGGTAGAGATGCTCAGTGGGTGATCTGAGAAGACTCACAAGGTCCTGGGGACCACTGAGAGCCAGCAGTGGCTGAGTGTGGGTGTGGGTGAGATGGACCAAGGGTGGGGGGTGTTGGAGGGTCTGAAGGGAGGGTGCTGCCCTCTTCTCTGTCCCACCAGGAACAGAAAAGAGGCTGGGAAGCTCCACTGCCCACCAGACAGAAGGCCAGAGTCTTCAGGGACCCTTGCTTTGAGCTGGGCTGGTGTAGGATCACTGCGAGGCCTACAGGAGCTCTGCCAGGGTCTGCATGACCCGGGGGCAGTCCCAGGCAACCGTGCCAGGCTAAGGAAGGCTTTCGTTCAGCCATGAGAGGAGGATGCCCTTGGATTTGCTTGGAAGCTCCTACCTGTCCTCAGATCTGCAGAGAAAGGACGCACAGTGAATAGCCCTGCCTGGCCCGGGAAGAAAGCCTGAGCCACCTGGGGTAGGAAGAGGCAGCCCCCAGCCTCCCCATGAAGGTGCCCATTCTCTGCTCCTCCTCACTCACCCATGAATGCAACCAGTGGGAAAAGCCTGGAAGGTTCTCCAGGGCCCTGAACTTTCCTCATAATGTTGCTAAAGGTTGAGAAATCACTTTGCTTCCTCCCTCCCCATGAGGGGTGGGCGCCGTTGGCCGTGCCCCACTCCGAAGCCAGTGTGCACATCTCTGTTGCTGCTTTCAGAGGCCCTTTGCTTTATTTACGCACGTTTCCTGTGCTGCTCACATTTTCCTCCCTTTGTCTTTCATGTCCAAACTGCAGAGGTTTTCGGGGACAGATTATGACTTTCTTCCGAGGTGAGATCAAAGGCTCCATGAGAGGCCTGCTTGTCTTTTTCTGACAAAGCAAACTTCCTAACATCTGTTCTGGCCGCTCTCGGCTTGCAAAAAAAAAAGAAAAAGCTATCAGGGTCTATGAGCAGTCAGGATGCCCGCCCTTCCGGGGGATGGTTTCAGTGCCTGCCCTGGATGTGGCAGTGCAGCTAAAGGAACCAAACTGCCCAGAGACCTGGAGGCTGGAGATAAAGTGAGGAAGACGAAGGCAAACGCATTTTCACACGTTAGAGACCAAAATCTCCAGGCAGGTTCCCAGAGGTAGGAAGGCCTGGACTCTCCCCAGCACCAATTGAACATGCAAATATGCTTTTGGACTTTTTACTGAACCTTTCATTACCACTTTGCTCTGTGAGTGCAGACGTGTTCTGCCTGCACAGCCTGAAGAATTTTCACAGGGAGAACACGCCTGCCTCAGGCGGAGGGTCACTAGTCCCTGGGAGGTGAGGCCAGTTTGTGATCACTGATTTACAATGACTTTAGGGCCCTGGGGTGGTAACAAGGCCTCCCCATTTTGTCATTCCAAAGAGCACGGAGGGCATCCCCAGGATCAGCTTTGGAATCTCTGTGAGGGAGCAGGTGTGCATCTGCCTGTGTTTGAGAGAAAAAAGAGTTTTCCTCATTTTGTCTGAGAGATGGGGCCACTCAGACCTTGTAGAAAGGGATTTGCTTTTTCGGTGGCAGGCCAAGCCCCGGTTGGAGTCAGCTGTGGCTGCTCTACTGTTTTGACTTTCTCTGTGGTCTATCAAGCACTGTAGGACAGAAGAGCCAAACTTCCTGGTGCTTTATTTAGCTCAGCTTATTCACATCTGCCCTCCTTTTACCTTTGATCTGGGCAGTGTCCCTTGAGTTGGGCTATTACGGGCCCAGGGCAGGACCTACCAAGGAAAGCGCTTCCCACCCAGTCCCAGCCCTGATTTGCATGGGCCTGGAGGCTGGAGCTTCCAAAACTGCTGTCCAGAGCCAGAGTCTAGAAGGAGACTCTTTAAACATTCTTCAGACTTTCCAGCAGAGCCCTGTAGTGGTCAAAAGAGGATTTAGACTTTGGCTGAGATCCGGCCACCAAGTGTCTGTTTTGTGCCGGTCTCTCCAGGTTCTTTCCACATCTACCCTCCCAATATCCCTCTGAGGAAGGGATGATGATCCCACTTATAAATGGGGAGACTCTCGAGGCTCAGAGAGGGGAAGGGACCTGATTAGGGCTGCATAGCAGCAAATGGCCCATGGACGGCATTGGTCATCAGAGGTCATCAGAGAAATGCAGATTAAAACTTCTGAGGCAGTGTTCCTCACAACGACCACAGGACGACACTCAGCTCCCCCGCTGCTGAACGGACACGATCGTGGTACATTTGTGCAATGAAACAGGTCTCAGAAGTAGAAAGAATGAACCGCTGGTTCAGTCTAAAACACATCTGAATCTCAAAAGCTTGCTCAGAAAGCCATACTCTCCGGAGGACGTGCTGTGTGAATCTCCGCACGTGAACTTCTAGGACACACTGTGTGAGCCTCCATACGTGAACTTCTAGGACAGGCAAACCCAACCTGCAGTGACAGAAAGGACGGCAACCAGAATGACTGACTGGAGAAGAGTAAGATGGAACTTTCTAGAATGATGATGGTGCTCCTCATCTGAGAGGGTGTGGGAGACGTGAATATGCGCACAGAAGGTGCAAAACACAACCACACATATGGAGAAAGAAAAAATTGTGTTACATTTGTGATGCTCAAGTCACATTTGGCTTCTGCAATGATGGGAGGTGCTCAAGGTGACTGGTATTCATCTTTTGTTATTGGTATAGGTTGACTATTACAAAGTTAATACAGTTTTTCTTTTCTTCAAATTGTGATTCCTTTTTGGCACCCTCCGAAATTTCAAAACCTCTTGAACGTCACACTTAAAATATGCATATTTCCACCTCAATAAAAATCATTAAATTACATCTCAGTACAAAAATGTGAAGAGAAAGTTTGCACAGCAGGTAAACTGGGTGAGGCTGGGATTCAAATTCAGATTGCTCTGTCTGCCCGAACACTCAGAGTTTGGGGCCTTTTTCTGTTTTTCTTTCGCTGGCTGTCTTGAAATAAAATACAGGACACAATAACTATCATCTCTCAGAATACCTCCCATGAGCTTTCTGAAGTAAGCCTCCGGGACACAGGCAAGCATTCATTCATTCTCTCACTCACTCATTCAGGTAGGTGTTCGCTGAGTGCCCGCTATGGGACCAGCAGGTTCCAGCACTTTGACAGTAAGGCAGGAGATACGGCTCAGGCCCTCATTCCCACGGAGCTGACATTCCCACTGAGACAGCAAGCCACACACCACTAAGCAGGTCAAAAGAGCTGCCACTGGCAGCTGCCATGCAAAAGTGCCCGTGGGCCACAGGACAAAGCAGGGGTGCTCCAGCAGGGTAATGGGCAAGGTGTGGAGACACTCTTGGCTGTCACATCTGGGGGCAGGGGCCCTGGCATCAGGTGGGGAGAGGCCAGGGTATTGCTGAACATCCCACAGGGCAGGGTGCTGCTCCCACAAAGAATCACCTGCTCCAAGCGTCGGCAGTACTTGGCCTGAGACACCCCCATTTGCCCACCAGCCGGGAAGGAGTGAGACAGGAAAGGCCTGGTGGACATCAGGGGAGGGCCCTCTGAGGGGCTGACCCGTGAGCTCAGTCCTGCCCAACAGAGACCTGGAGGAGGAACATTCTGGAAGGAGAGGCTGCTACCTGTCTTAGGTAGGAGAGCTCTGGCCTCCCATAAACAAAAGGGGGATGGCAGACACCAGCTTCTGCTTCCGCCCTCAGCAGCGTTTTTACTTGGGCCGATTTCAGACTCTTTCTCAAGTCCCAATTTGCTCCCTAGTGCTTGTAGGGAGGAAGTAAGAGTAAAGTGAAACAAACTGGGTGTAGAACAATTAGCACAGTGCCTGGCAGGTACGCAAATGCTCCCTAATGTCACTTACATCCAGCTCCAATTACCTTCTGCCCAGGACTGTAGGACGCAAATCCAGCTGCTGTGGGTGGACTCTGGTGCAGCCTGGGGTGGCCTTCAGGCCTGTCTGAGAACTGCCAGGGTTATGCCATTGCAGGCCCGTCACCACAGCCTGCCAGCCCCACGTGCCCAGGCATTTGTGATATTGCTTTATGGGGGAGTGGGGGCAGAAGACCAGGTTTCATTGACTACTTAGTCATCTGTCTCTTTCTGAATTACCGGTCCCAAATCTCAAGTTGTCCTTTGTACTCAGAATGAAAACATGTTCTGCCCCTACAGGGATGAAACAGACCGAGAACCTGCACCCTCCCAGGCTCCCTGGCGGTGTGTGTGCTAACAGAAATCTAGAAGGGGATATAAAGGTGGGGAGGGGATGGCAACCAGAGAAAAGAATTACAGTAAAAGGCTCCGTAATTGAAGCTGCTGTTAATACTCATTACGAAGCTACTGATAAATTCCTCTGTAGTGGGAGACGGATGTCAGTGTAGTTTTGTAATTTAAATGAGAACTTGGGCTCTCTCATCCAGGTCCTGGAAGGATTTTCCTTTGAAATAAGAACCTCTTGTAATACCAGTTTCATTTATTTTATTGTTCCAACGTGTGTGCGTGCATGACAAGACCCAGAACGCCGCCTGATTATGACACCGGCCTTTCAGTGGAGGCAGAGAAACCAGCCCCAGGATTGCGTGACACAAGCTGGAAGGTCCACAGCCACGTCAATGAACAAAACATTCAGAGTCACGTTGAGAACAAATACTTTCTTCCCTAAAGGACAGACTTCAAGTTCGATCACGCCTCCCCTCCCCACTCCCTGGACCTCTGGTCCCTGCGTTCACTGTCGTGGTGCTGTCTGTGACAGCTCACCCCGAATGCCTCCTTCTCCACGCAGCCTTCCCTGAATTCTGCTGCAGCAGCCAGGTCACATCATCTGGTTTCTGCCTGTCATAGACTTGCTCACACACATATCTCTTGGGCCACACATTATTTTTAAACTCTACTATTTGCCAACATTTTAAAATTGGGGGATTTCACATTAAAAAAAAACAACAAAAAACAGATTTCCAGTGTCTCTTAAAAAAATAGAAAAGTTTGGCAAGATCAGATGGCATTTTATTGAAGAAAGTCCTGTATAGATTGTACCATGCACCAGGTACCTTTCAACGCTTGAGTTTATGACCCTCGTAAGATTCCTACTACAAGCAAGGACTGTTGCAATCCCCGTTTTCTCGATGGGGCAGCAAGGCCGGGGTGGGGGTGGGGGGGGGAGGTCACTCACTGATTTGAGTCTTCCCAGCTGGGGCAAGAATAACAAAGCAAGGGGCCCCAGAGGCCTCCTCCAGGGCCTGTGGCCTTAAACTCCCAGTGACTAAGCTGCTTCCTTCAGGGCCTCATTCGCCAGAGTGAATATTCTCTGACCGCTGGTCTTCTCCAGCTGCAAGACAGTAGGAAAAAGGCACAGCCACCACACCCACACACACAAAAAACAGGACAGTGGTTCCTCAAAAATAAAAATAAAATTTAAATTTAATATCATTCACTCTTAAAAAGGAAGGGAATGTGGACACCGCTACAACATGCCTGAGCCTTGAGGATAATTGCCAGACAGAAACAAAGAACAGATTCTGTAGGGCTCCACTTACATGAGGTTGCTGTAATTTTCAGCCTCACGGACAGAGGACAGAAGTGTCACCAGGGGCTAGGGAGGGGATGGAGAGTTTGTGTTCAGGGGGACAGCATTTCAGTTTGGGAAGATGGCACAGTTCTTGAGCTGAACAGTAGTGATGGCTGCACAAGCATGTGAAGATACTTAATTCCACTGAACTGGACACTTAAAAATGGTTAGAATGGCTGGGTGCCCGTAGCACAGTGGTTACGGCGCCAGCCACGTACATCGAGGCTGGTGGGTTCAAACCCAGCCCAGGCCAGCAAAGCAACAATGACAACTGCAACAAAAACATAGCCAGGAGTTGTGGTGGGCACCTGTAGTCCAGCTACTTGGGAGGCTGAGGCAGGAGAATCGATTAAGCCCAAGAGTTTGAGGTTGCTGTGAGTTGTGACAATGCAGCACTCTACTAAGGGCGACATAGACTCTGTCTCAAAAAAAATGGTTAGAATGGTAAATGGTATGCAATGTACATTTTAACAACAGTGATTTTTACAATGGGGAAGTAAAAAATAATGGTTCGGGGGAACATATAATAAAAATGGAAGAGAAAAAATATGTATGTACTGTGTGCCTAATTGATTTGTTTTCTTCTTAAAGTGTGTCAGTGTTGAATAAAAACACTCTGACCCCATTTCACTCCTTTCAGCCACTATGACATTCCAGGCATTTTAAGCACCCATCTGAGGAGGCAGTTTAAGGGTGGGCGTAGGGGTGCAGATGAGGCAGGGAGGGAACTTAGAAAGGAAATCCCTGAGATGTAGACCCAAACCACCTCCCAGGATGGCAGGCTCCACGCCCACGTGGAAGAAATTCCAATTTCTGCCAGATAGGGTGACCTGAGGCCAGGGCTGTGATAGGCAAATCCTGGGGTCAGGGCCTGTCACGCCACCTGATGAAACATGCTCCATACAACATACTTTACCCAGTGGTTTGCAGAGGCAGTTCTGCCCTGGGAAAGTTTGTGGAAATTTGGGAAGTGTTTTTGATAGTCACAATGATTGGGAGTGGCCACAGGCCCTTGTGGGGCAGATGCCCTGGATGTTTAGAAGTCTTCCTATGCCTGAGGACACCCTTCTGTAATAGATAATCAATGTCCCCTTTGCCATAAGGAGATAAACCTGTTCATAATCATCTGCCCCTATAACCAAACCCCATTCGTAAATACAAACTGCATGTGCATAATTTAAATACACATGAACTTTTCAGCATAGTAATTGCAAAGTGAGTGGAGGGAACTTTGCGCTTTGTTTTGTTTGGTGGTCGATCAAGAATCAGCCACTATTTTGAAGAATATTATCATCCATTGTGATGCCCTGCATGGTATTGAAGTTCCTGACACAACACACCTGTATCACCTGCAGCTGGTGCAGCTGGTAGCTATTGTGCTCACGTGACTCCAAATACGTGTAGACTCAAAAGTACATATTTAGTTTTTACTTCAAAATGGCAAAGACAGAGAAGCAAATGTCTATTTTAGTTGAATTTTGTCATACTTACTTGGCATCCAAATTTAGTCATTCTCAATATGTACCAGCTTCCATTACCTCTAGTGTGGTCATTTGGGGGGGGGGGTTACATGTTGAAATGCATACTTTCTCATGTTCCTTTTACATTTACTTTGTATTACAGTCATGTACAGGTAGGTTGCATTATCAACAAATCTTATTTCAAGATAGTAAACACATTTACTTTTCTGTTATCAATAGCCTTGGATCTGATCGGGTTGGAATACCCTGGGCTCAAACCTCTGAACACACACTGTGGTTGGTCACCTGCTACAGCAGAGCAGGCAAAGACACTGGAGAGGACACTGGGGAGTTTGTCTTCCCAGAAGGAGCCACTCAAGAGATTGAGACAGAGGGGAACCGCCAGCTTTGATGCCAAGTACTTTGGGATGGTAAGTCCTGTCAGACTATGACCTTCAGATGTTGATCACAGGACTCTCGTGTAGGTATAGAACTCACATCTGGGCTTCGCACCCAGAGCACAGTGGTTACAGCGCCAGCCTCATACACTGAGTGTGGCAGGTTCAAACCCGGCCTGGGACAGCTAAATAACGATGACAACTGCATCCAAAAAAGCAGGGCATTGTGGTAGGTGCCCGCAGTCTCAGCTACATGGGAGGCTTAGGCAAGAGAATCGCTTAAGCCAACGACTTTGAGGTTGCTGTGAGCTGTGATGCCACAGCACTCTACCCAGGGCAATGTGCTGAGACTCTATCTCAAAATTAAAAAAAAAAAAGTCAACTTCTTTATTTTTCAACTATTGGGGCACATAGAAAGAAAAAAATAATGGACACATGGCAGAGATTTTAACTCATTGATTAATGATGTGACTGATAAGATGATAACAGCTGCTTCAGAAAGCATTAGGGAGGGTCAGATTTAGACAGCTCTCTACACAAAGACTTACAATACAATCACTAAGGCAGTTACAAAAGCAGTATGAAAAATAATAACCATTGGGATTATCTTTGGACAAAATCATTTGCTTTTGACACAAATTGATGCATCTACATGTAACCTCAGGGAATGCGCACCCTTAACTAAAGTGGGTACCCGTAACTAATAGTGAAGTACCCAAATCACACACTGGTCCCTTCTCTAAGAAAATCCTTCAGCATCCCCACATGGGCTGTGAACATTGCACCAATGTCACCCTGAGAGGACCTGGGCAGCCTCGTGCCCACGTTTCCACATTTTGGATAACTTCCCCAGCAGTTGCGATGTGGCCGTGGCTCTTTCGTTGGGCAGTTCTTCAGCCAGGTCAGGAGCTCTTCAAACAGAACTGGGTTTGGATCCCAGCTGCCCGACTAGCAAAGTCTGTGGCCATGCGTGAATTATTTAACCTTTCTAAGTCTCAGTTTCTTCCTAAATAAAATGAAAATAATAGTAACATGGTCACAGGGAGGGTTGTGAATAAGAAGTGAAATAAGAGATGGGAAACACAGTGCCCCACATGTAAGAGGTCACCACATCTCACCATCATTAGGAAGCTGAGTGAGTGGGAATAACCAGATACGAATACGCGGCCTCCTCCTGCCCCCCCCAAAAGGCCCCTTCCCACCTCTGCCAGGATTCTCTCCCCACTCAGGGAAGGGCGCTCCCATCTTGCTCTGCCCCCCTATCCAGAAACAATTTGGGGCACGGCCCCCGCTACTGTCAATCTCTATATAAATCTGGTAATGTTTAATATCCTACTTTTTCAAATAAAAATAACTAATTAGAAGCAATAAGAACTAAATAAATAGCGATAGTAACATCTTCTCCCCACATTCTATTGTTTCTTGGAGTGTGGAAAACCATTACTTTAGGGGGTGAATGGCCCCTAAAACTCAAAGGAAAGCTCCTTGCCCTGTGTCCTATCTGATGTTTTGGGCTCACCAAGGCTGGAGGGGGGAGAGGACACCCACACGCCACCCGAGCTGCAGCGCTGGGATCCAGGCACACGTCACGCCACTTACTAAGAACATGCACGGCCTCTTCAGGGTTTTCTTTTCCTATGACCAAGATTAGAAGGAGCCATTTCATTCATGGATAACAACCGCTGACCAAGAGCTCACAGATGAACCAGAACCTGCACTAGGGAACGTGAGGGGGTCATCAGAGAGCTGGGGCCTTAGGGAAGCCCAAGGCTCACCTTGCCTTGTTGTAATGTGGCAGATGAAAGGAGATGGGCTGGGGAAAGGCTTCTTCTGAGAACCAAAGACAGGATCCTGAGCCCTCACCTGGGAATCTCTTTGGGTTCAATTAAGAGCTGAGCATGTGCATCTGAGGTGTGAAAAGCATTGGTTTCTGGCCCCCTGCTGAGGCTGTATCCACAGGAGAACAGTGAAACATTAGGACACGGAACTCACTGGGATCATCAGTCAGCAGTCATTGCCAAGGAGAAAAACACACTTAGCACTTGCTCAGAGCATCTCTGCAGCACCGCTTGCCTGATCGCAGGAGCACATTTGCCATAGGGAATAGTCTGGGGTATGACAAGCCCAAGCTTGGGGAGACTGCTGTGTTCCCCTAGTATTAGGTTCTCTTTCTGCCACAGCGGGATCTCAGCAGTGGAACAGGTGATGCCAAAGAAATGGCCAGGACACGGGGCAGCTTTTAGGGAGACAGGAAGAAGGCAGGTTTGTTATTCCTTAAACCATTAGAAGTTATTTAATGAACATGCACTTTAGGTGCTTCCAGGTTCAGGAGATTTGACATAAACCTCTACATTTATGTTCTCCTAAAAAATTGGCCCATGACGCTGTCCTGGGTCACCCTTCTCAAGACAGCAGTTTGGCAGAGCCAGTTTGGCAGTAGTTGCCCCCTCACCAATCCCAAATGCCAGCCACCACTTGGGGTCCCTTGTCCAGACCTAGAAGTTTTTGAGTTTGCAACCCCTGACCTAAAAGATGAATTAGTAACCCTGTAAAATTAACAATGATGCCCCAAATGAGACTACTTCATGGTAGTGAAGACCCATGTGAAGACCCATGTCACACATGGGAAGGGCATGGCTCAGGTAATGACCTTTCACAGAACTGACATCACCACTGAATAGACCCCACTCCCACCCCCAGTGTACCAGGGAACTGCCACCCTGACAGGGTGTGGAGCGGGGTCTGGAACCCCAATCTGCCATCACTCTCTGGTCTATGAAGCGATTTAGCACTGCTGAGCTGAAGCCTCAATGTGCCTGTCCCCAAAGTGTCTGTCCCCATTCACCAGGGTGCTGGGAGGTCGGATGAGCTAATGCTTGAGGGACCATAGACCTGAGGGGTATTTGGTTCGGAAACAAAGACTGCACCGAACAAAGCATCTGTGTCAGCTGCACGAGCAACAGCAGTTGGTCATCAAAGCTGTAAATGGGCCAAGAATCAGTGACCAGGACATACGGAAGCTGCATGGAGCAGCAGACTTGGAGTCACCAGACTACGAATGGCACCGATGGTTCACGGTTTACACACGTGGTTTACTCAGTAACTAAAGACTCCTGCAAGAGTTTCTGGCTGTCAGATTGAATAAAATTGCTTTCACTGGCCCCAGACTCTGGCAGTGCCCACCTTGGACTTTACCTGGGCTCTGATGGCCCCCATTGGCACCTCGTGAACTCTCCAAATGTTTTTGTACCTGGAGTTGGTCAAACCCTTCCAGAAGGCACTTCTAGAAGGCCTGGAGTTTTCAGGTTAAAAGTAGGAGCCATCTCTCGTGAAACCCAAGTTTCCATTTGCTTCCTTCTGGCTCTGTGGCCTCGCATGCAGGAGCACCACACTCTCCAGAATGTGTCTCTCCCTCTGTTACAGGGGGAAGAAAAGTCTATTTGCAAAGGGAGTGTGGAATATGAGAATAATTCCACTTAGGAGTACGTGAGAGCCACAGTCATCTCCCTGAATTCCACTCCAAATGCAGACACTATTCCCAATTGCCTTTAGGCAAAATAATCCAAGTTGAAGGAACAATTGGGACGCTCCCCTCCCCTCTCTCTGACTACCTGCAATCTGCCCCCCTCACACCACGAATTCTTAAACCCACCTTGGCAGTCATCTGTGACTGCCTTGTGATGTATCCCCACCCGCCTTCATGACTTTTACACATGCAACCAAACATGGTTCCCATGGCAACGGCCTGAAGAAAGTAAACTTTTAATTATACCACATTGAAGCGGAGAGCTCTGTGAACCATCTCAGGCATTTTCTTTTAGTGCAAATACAATTCCAGATTCCATGGGCGGTCTTGCTTTTTAAAAATCTCTGGATGTTCAAAGGAAGACGATCATCTTGCTTTATCTCTAAGTGCCTTAATGGAAAGTTTGCATCTAACATGTTTCAAAGTCCCCCAAAGAGAAACTTTCATATTCAAGAGCAAAGTAACTGAATTCAAAACTTTTATTAATAATGTAAAAGGCTTGCGTGACACACAGAAGCAAGGGGGAAAAAAAAAGTACAGGGGAATCAGAGGAGATTTTGCTTTATCAAAGAATAGCCAAAATAAAGGTTGGGCTTGATTCCAGGGTGGGGGAGCAGAGAGAAGGGGACGTGGAGAAGAAGGTCAGTATCTTTTTCTCCGCTTGAAAGTTAGTTAGTTCCTACAGATGGTGAGCTGAAGGATCAAGGACCACCAGTTCAGTCCTGGAGAATGCCTGGGGGTTTTACAAAAATACTGTGGGTATCAGTTTACAATCCAGCTCTGCTGATAACCCCTCTGGGGTATCTAAATCAGCTCTGGTGGCTGTCTAAATGATTTCCTAAAATTCCGCAGCACGACCCTCAGTTTGCACTGGGAGGGGAAGGAAGCTCATTGTTTGCTTCTTAAATTCCTAAAGCTGCAAATTACTCACCTGAACACCAGGCTGCTCACGAAACACTCCTTCCAGATGCCCAGGCTTTCTTTCTCCAGAATCTTAATTTGGTTCTGGAAAATGTAGCGTCTTTGATTTTTACCTTGTGTGTTCCCGTGTAAGAGCTCAGTTAACAGGTTAACTCAATAACTATGTTAAGTTACATCACTTTTCTCTTTTAAATTTTTATTTCTCTTTCTCTTTTTAAATTCTAGGTTTTTTTTAAAAAAGTCTTTGCATATAGGAAGAAAAAAAGAAATCTCATTTATTATGTTGTTTACATGGTTAGCCCTCTTGCAGAAATTTAGGTAAAGGCATGATTTTGTTTGATTGTTTTTAATCGAATTAGTGCCGCATCATATGAGTAAGAAATTCCCAAATGTAGTCACAGACTTTTTAAAGAATATATAATTTCTATGGGTATGAATATAATTCAGCCAGGGGAAATCACTTCTGGAGCCCCCAGGGCTTTTATTCCTAGAGATTTCTTGTAAAGGAAGTATAGGCCCCTGATCAAATCTAGACACCTTTATTTCTAACTTTTTATTAAAATGAACTATACAGAGAAGTGCAGGAATCACAAGTGTGTCACACAAAGAATATTCTCAAAGTGGATGTGCCTGTGTGACCTACACCACCAAAAGAGGAGGTTACTTGCCAAGCACCTTTCAAATGTGTATGAATGTTGTCAAAGTTACTCCTCAAGCATTTTCACCAATTTTGCACCAGACTGGCTACAATCACACTTCTCAGTCTTGCCAACCCAAGAGATCAAAAATGGTATGTCAATATCATCTTAACCTAGCCTTTTAAAATTATGAGAGAAGCTAATTACAAGCAAACGTTCTTGCATATGTTGACTTCTGTAATATACAACCTAGGTTGTTGTTTTGTTATAACAGTGAAAAAAACAAAACCAATTTGTCCACCCATTAGAATCTGTTTAAGTGAATTATGGGAACATACCAACCACAGATGACATCAAAGTCATCTAGAAAGGATGGGGTATGGTAAGAAGTATTTCCCAGTTATAGATTAAGTGAAGAAAGCAAAAAATGAAAAACATGCAGTAGGATCTGATGATGGTTTAAAACAGATCTAATGATGGTTTAAAACATAAAAAAAAAAAAGCAACATGTAAATGAATCACAGAATTCTGGTAGAACATTCCAGAAACTGTTGACAGTAATAATCTCTGTCAAGGGAGAAGGAAAGAGAAATATTACCTATTACATTTTTTAAATGATAGAACATTCCAGAAACTGTTGGCAGCGATAATCTCTGTCAAGGGAGAAGGAAAGAGAAATTTTACCTATTACATTTTTTAAAATTGCATTTGTCCTAGCACTCTGGAAGGCCGAGGCAGGTGGGTTGCTTAAGCTTAGGAATTCAAGATCAGCCTGAGCAAGAGTGAGACCCTGTCTCTAAAAAACTAGCTGGTCGTTGTGGTGGGTGCCTCTAGTCTCAGCTACTCAGGAGGCCGAGGCGGGAGGATCGTTTGAGCCCAGGAGTTTGAGGTTGCTGTGAACTATAATACCAGGGAACTCTACCAGGGCAAGAAAGTGAGACTCAGTCTCAAAAACAAAAAATTCCTTTTGGAATAACTTTAGATGTATAGAAAATTAGTAAAGGTAGTACAAGACTGTGAACCTAAAACTGCTGTCAAATTTAGGTTGTTAAACCAAACAGATAGCACAGTGACGTCCTGTGTACCCCTCAGCCAGTCTCGCTCCCCAGGTGCCCTCATCTCACATTCCCACGTCCTTTTGTCAAAGCTGAGAAACCGACCTGAGCACATCACCACCGTCCTCACCTCACCCATCACCGCCGCCCTCACCTCACACTTCGCCTGTCTTCCGGTTTCCCCACAAGGGTCCTCTTCCCATCCTGTCGCACAGAGCTGCCCTGCCTCCCCGGTGGCCTCATCTCACTCTTTTCCTTCTTTCTCTTGATCTCTCATGACTGTTTGCAGGAGACCCTCCATTCGGGCCCTTCTGATGGTTGTTCTCATGACTAGATGGAGTTGGGGGAAGGGACACCGGAAGCGCGTGGGGTCACACACTGAGAACCCGGCTGCCTGGTCAGGTAGGTCTGCCAGGGGCCTCACTCAAGGCCTCGCTGTCCTTCAGAGGCCAGTCGGAGTCACCAAGTGCCACCACACACGTCGGGGATCAGAGAAGGGCTGGTGGAGCTCCACCTCCCAGAGGGGGCACTGCCCGTCTCACGTGCCATTCCTCTTTTATCTGAGTGTAACCCTTTCTGTAGGATTATCCTTTCAACTCATGCACACTTTACTTCAGAGATTTACAGAGTTCCCCAAACAAAACAGAAACAAATGCAATGTCACTGAACAAAAATCGAGGGTAGGATTCCTCGGCCCTCAGCCAAAGGCAAGGCTTTCTGTTCTTCAGAAAAGAAAATAAACCTGGTCCCCTTTCATATCCAGGGCAGGGGAGGCTAAGACGACTCCATGGCTTTATTTGGATAAGGACATTGATGTCTCCGACCAAGGCCCTTTCTGTTCTGGCTCAGAGGGGAGCCACCAGCCTGCACTCCCAGCTTCTGTGGGTGCAGCCATGTGGTCGGCGGGGAGGAGGAGGCCTTGTCAACAGCAGGGAAGGACCCGGAGACTCATTAACTGGGACCCAGCTGAGACCTTTGCCCCACCAATGACCTTGGAAAAGCCTGTCTGCTTCCCTGACCACTTCCGTGGTGGTCAAGGGAGGACTGTGAGTCCTGCCTGCCTGCGTGGAAAATACCTTTTGATGATTGATTAGCTAATGCTTGGAAGCAGCTCCGGCGCTGGAAGCCGGTTCCCCAGAAAGTGCTAAGCAGTGTTATTAAGGGATCAAACAGGAAGGCCTTTGTGTGTGATGCCAAGATGATTTTGTTAAATTATGAAACTTGCTTTGATAAACTGCCTGGAGGTGCCATCTGTGACATGCTTAATGTTTTTTTCTTCCCCACTTCCCTGAGCTTATTGAATTATTTGTACACAATTTATTTTACTTTCATAGGGCATTAAATTACTCTGAGACCTTGAAATATTTTACAGCCAATTCAAGGCATCTGGATGCTGTCAGGAGAGTTTTTGATGGATTTTGTCTTTAGGAGATGAAAAAGGGGGAGTTTTCTGCAAATGAGGGAGGGGGGCACCCATTGCGTGTAATAGTTGCTTTCAACTCTGTTTAACACGGGTGCTTTAAATTTTCAGCTGTGGCTGAAATGGTTTTATAGAATAGATGAAGGACTCAAGCTACATTTAATCATCTCTGTATCTTAACCAGAAACATTTATCAAAACCTTTTGCTTTGGGAAGTTTGCAATTTAGGCCCAAGGAGAGAGAAGAATACAATGACTCCTAGTCCGTGCATCACATGGCGCCAGTGGCCACCAAATCAAGGCGAACCTCTGTGGTCTCCACACCTCTTAGTGCTGCAGTTCTATGGTTAGTGCGAAGCAGATTCCAGATATGGATCACAGCATTTCTGGGATCACTTGTAAATAGAAACGTATTTTGTTGTAGCAGGAGAGTTGTGCCCATGACTAACATTGCAAAAGGTCTTCTCTGTCCCTTTCAGGGGTCAGAACTACTATGAGTGGGTGTTATTGTACTAGTGGCCCCTGAAGGGATTAAAATCCAATCCTGCCAAGGTCTTCCTGATGCAGGACAAGGCAGCTCTACAACCGCTGCCTTGCCCCTGGCGGCACTGATGGTGTGGCAAATGGAGAAACCGGCTTGCGAAAGGGCCGGACCTGTGCGGAAGACACTGGCGCCTTGCTGTCTGCTCCACGTGCAAATCTGATTGGTCAATACCATGTCGGTCTCAGGGGCCCGGGTCTTCATTGGACAGCTAGCTGTAACTAATGAAGACCCGCCCCTAAGAAGCTCAGACAAGGCAAGTCCCTGGGACTATATAAACCCCTAAGCAGAGAGCTCAACGGCAGATTTTCAGCCGACTTTGAAGAGAGAACAGCTAAGAAGCAGACCTCGGTGGGACCTCGGAGAGGGAGCGGGAAGAGCTGCCTGCTCCCTTCCAGAAGCCGACCTCGAAGAGGAGCAGGAAGAGCTGCCTGCTTCCCTCCAGAGGCATTCCTTGGCTGAAACTCAGAGAGGGAGCAAGAGAGTTTGCTCCCCTCCTGGGTCCTATTGCCTGGAGGTTTAGTTCTTCCTCTACTTATAATTCTTTCCTGTAAATAAATCCTAACTTACCACCACTATTGTGGTCTGTC
>CAUYRH010106315.1:0-22130 GCA_963574655.1 Perodicticus potto
CTGGATGAATAATACTTCTCATCTGGTTTAGGTCTCTTTTGCAGAAGAGGCTTTACATGAGCATGATCATAAAGGATGCAATTAAATGATCCATATACTCCATCATTGATGTAATACATAAAGGTTTGTTCACTGGACTCATATTTATCATCAGAGCCTATCTGTTCCTTTAATACAACTTTTTTGGCAATGATATTAACTGCAAGTGTGTGCAACATAATATCTGCCTGGCTCAGCTATGATTCTCACTCCAGAGTCTGATGGAAAGTACTTGTCCAATGCTGGGTTGATTACACCAGTGATCTTCAAATTTAAGCTTCACATCCTCAGATTCAGGAAAGCCACCACCAATATCTAGCAGGTACATGCTGAAACCAACCTCAGCTCCCATGTCAAATGACACAGCAGGCATCAGAGATTGCCTGCACAAAGGTCTCAGGATCAGTACACCACTTCCTATGTGGAAGCTGACACCAATGACATCAATATTTAGCTCTTTTGCCCATTCCAAAAGAAGTCTGCTTGTTTCGAGTGTGGCACCAAATTTAACACTGAGTTGACAGACTGCTTTGGAATCATCAGTGGCAATCCACAAAACCAAGTTGGCCTTTGGCTGTGCTCTGGCCCATTCCAAAAGAAGTCTGCTTGTTTTGAGTGTGGCACCAAATTTAACACTGAGTCGACAGACTGCTTTGGAATCATCAGTGGCAATCCACAAAACCAACTTGGCCTTCGGCTGTGCTCTGGCAACTTTCATCAACCTGACTTCACTGTCAAAAGTCATCATCTGGACCCCATTATTGGCAGGGTACTTAATTTGAGACACTTGTTTACAAGGATTTGCATAGATAACCCTCTCTAGAGGCACCCCGAGACTTTGCACCAAATGTACTTCAGTCTTGCTAGCACAGTCAAATCCTGTTCCAATGGCAGTGAGAGTCTTCACAATGGCTCTACTGTCATTACATTTGACTGCATAAAAGGGAGCAACATGAGGAAGAGCTTTTAGCCATCTTTGGTGTTTCTTCAGAACATCTCCAAGGTCTGCTACATAAAAGGCATCCTTATCATCTGAAGAGGAAACTTCATTGATTTTGTGGTCCAGAATGTCCTTGGCAATAAAACCTTCGTCAAGCAAGTGGCAGTCAAACTCTTCATTACTAATGTTGTTCATGGTTTCTTGATGTTTCTTCGAAAAACTAAGAGAAGAATTTAAAGAAATACTTCCAGCTTCTCAGAAAGGCAATTCTCCAGGAATTCTGAATCCCACTGCGTGTGTCCTCCAAGCAACAGTGGAAATATTCTTAGAGAATCCAGGTGCCGCAGGCCAGCCCCATGGAGAAGCCAGAAAGCCGCCGCCTGTGTAGAGCCGGAGCCACAGGAGCACTCAGCTGCCCCTGCTGCACCCTGCAGTGCCTGGCTCCCACCTGCTGGAGATGCCGGCTGAGGTGGCGCCAGAGCAGCAGGTAGAGGGGCGGCCAGGGCGGCAACTTCAGGGACTGACCTCCACATTTTCAATGTCAATAGAAAATAGGTTACAGAAAAGCTGTATGTCCTATTCATGGAGATGAAACTCTTTAAATCTAAATTGGAACTCCTTTTGCAACTTTTCCAGTGAATACACACGTTTTGTTTGGGAACGCAACTAATGGTTTTTCCACTAACAGATTTTGCGGGCCTGGGATGAGTCCGCTGCTAAACAGGACAGGCAGCAGAGGCAAAAACACCCAGTGGGCGGGATAAATGTCCTTGGTTGCATGTGGCCCACGGGCTGTAGTTTGAGGATCCTTGCTTTAAAGCACGCAGTGAGGAGAAGCCTCCTTCAAAACCAAGGCCTATGTGGAAAGGCCCTGCCTCTCACCCATCAAGCCTATGGCTGATTCCCACAGCTGCTGCCTCTGGCTCCTGCATTTCCAATGCTTTGGGCGAGCTGGGGCAGGGAGTTAGGCCTCAGACGCCTGTCACTGTCTCAAATTAGCAACCCTGAGGCACTGGCTTCTCCACAGAGTCCTCAGACCCAGCACTGGGGCCCCTGCCCTCATCATGTGCTTATGACTTCTGGGATTGGTGCCCACTGGATTTGTGCAGGGCACTAGATTCAGGGACTCTTCTAACTCCAAGAGGCACTTGGAGAGAGCATTAGCAACCCCCCAAAAACCTCAGACTAAAACGCTATCTTACCCCGGCCTGCCCCACCACAGCTCACTGTCCCAGACATGCCCCCTTGCACTATTTTGCTGGTAAGCTTCAGCCAGGACCTGAAGGTTGTTTATAGATGATGCCCCCCAAATTGAATCATGGTCCCCTAGAACCCTAAAAAACAGGCCACCTCCTCTGGAGCCCCAAAACTGTAAGCCACCAGGGTTCTTACAACTGAGAACTCTCTCTTCTCTAACTGTCCCAGCAAATCTGTCCCTTTCCTCCCTCCTTCTCTTTAAAAGAAAAGTCATCATAAACTTTTTTTTTTTTTTTTTGAGACAGAGCCTCAAACTGTCACCATGGAGAGAGTGCTGTGGCATCCCAGCTCACAGCAACCTCCAATTCCTGGGCTCAAGCGAGTCTCCTGCCTCTGCCTCCCAAGTAGCTGGGACTACAGGCGCCCGCCACAATGCCCGGCCATTTTCTGGTTGCAGCCGTCATTGTTGTTTGGCGGGCCGGGCTGGACTCGAACCCGCCAGCTCATGTGTACGTGGCTGGCCTTAGCCCGTTGAGCCACAGACGCCAAGCCAGGTCATCATAAACTTTTATGAGTGGGCAAAGCTATCAATTTTCAGGAGGCCCATTCCTTGGCTCCCTTACATAGCTCATTCTTCAACCTTACAAAATCCCATTTTCAATGCTTTTCTTGCTTATTATACCATCTATGTTAGTATACTGGGGCTTCCGTAACCAAGTACCATAGACTGGGTGGCTTAAACAACAGAAATTTATTTCTGAACACTTCTGGAAGCTGGAAGTCCCACATTAAGGTGTTGGCAGGTGTGGTTTCTTTGGAGGCCTCTCTCCTGGACGTGCAGATGGCACCTTCTCACTGCCTCCTCAAGGACTTCCCTGTGTTGTCTGTGCCCTAATCTTCTTGTAAGAAGAAGATTCTTCTTGTTGTACCCCAGTCATGTTGGATTAGGGCCCACCTAGTGATTTCATTTTACCTGACTCTATTAAAGACCCTATCTCCAAATCTAGTCATATTCTAAGGTATGGGGGGAATTAGAACATCTGGATTTTGTGGAGACACAATTCAGCCCATACAGCCATCTTTCTAAAAATGTCACAGTTGTGTGTTCATGTCACTTTCTACATGGTTCAAAAGCATCCCTAGGACTGTGAGGGCCTTGTGGGGAACCTCCACCCACACACTCCCCAGGATTCTCACAATGAAGATACCATCATCTGTGTCACTCTGAGCCCTTGCACAGACTGGGTCACTGCCTGCCACTCACCTTAGCATGGCCAAGGTTGCGTACCTCAGATGCTCATTGCGGAGCAAACAGAAGAGCTTACAGTCTGGACACAGCTCTTAAAACTCAATTACCACACCCACAAAGGGAAGAGTTTCATGATCAACCACATTCTGTTGCATTTACTTTGTACCCAGGAAGATCCAGAACTCTCAGCCAGATAAAGTTCCTCCCACACACACACACACATACATTGCAAACACACCTGCCTTAGAGTGAGGCTGATTAAGAGCTAATTAACAGAAACTGTGAGTGTTGTCTGTAATTCAGTGGGTGCTACAGAAGGTTGGCAAGGTCCCCTTCCTTCATGCTGCCAAATTCCAAATGCTGGGTGTGCCCACCACCCTGCGTACGGCAGCTACCCACTCACAGAATGCGTCCACTCAGGTTTCCTCAGGCTGAGGCTCACCTTCCCAGGGCCCCGACTCCCATGTGCAGGGAGAGCCCTTCAGAGAGGATCTCTCCAGGGTGGGGAATTTGCAGCCTCAAGGTCACCAAGTGCACGCCTCAACCAAATCCCTTTACTAAAAGGATTTGTTCTGGCCAGGTGCAAGGGTTCATGCCTGTAATCTTAGCACTCTGGGTGGCCGAGATGGTGGATTGCTTGAGCTCAGAAGTTTGAGACAAGCCTGAGCAAGAACGAGACCCCATCTGTACTAAAGATAGAAAAACAAGCTGGCGTGGTGGCAGGTGCCTGTAGTCCTAGCAACTGTAGAGACTGAGGCAAGAGGATTGCTCAAACCCAGAAGTCTGAGGTTACTGTGAGCTATGATGCCACAACACTCTACCCAGGGTGACAGAATGAAATTCTGTCTCTCTCACACACACATACACACAAAAAAAGGATTTGTCCCATAAAATTTGGATTTAGTCAAAAGACTATACTCAAGGATCCAGAGGCCACATGTGACCCCCAGGCCACAGTTTCCCTCCCTGTGAATGCCATATTTTCCTCTTTTCCCTGGCTGCCTCTGAATCTCCTTTTATCCCTGCCCTCCAAGGAGGCCATTTCTCACCAGACCCTTTTCTCTATGCCAAATGGACCAACAAGACTGGCCCAGAAGGAGCGTTTCCGACATCAGCCATCAAGAAACAGTTCTGCATCTTCTGGAAGGCAAGAATTAAAGATTATACACAATCAAGCCCAGGTTCCCCACAGAAAGTCTTTGAGAATTTCAAGATCAAGTTTTTTCTCTGCTACCACAGAGGAGGCCCATTGCAGTTCTGCTACACATCTGATTTCGAACAGCCTGGGCTGCCACAGTCCCCAGGGCTGCCAGGAGATAAACTCAACTAATAAACTAGGTCAGGCTGTTTGACTCTGTCCAAGCAAGTTACGGAAAATGCCCATGAAAAACCACCATCTTGCTTTAGACATTACACCCCAAAGAGTATTGGACAATGGAAACATTATTTCATTAGGCATCTTCCAATCTGTGATAGTAAAACTACAATACAAAATGGAAGATTACTGGTGTCCTCCAGGTGACTAGCAACCTTCATTATACAACAAGATAGAGACCAGACAATTATTATTCAGCAAGGAAAAGAAAAAAGTCCCGTCATGCACTACAACATGGATAAACCTTGAAAACAGTGTGCTAAGTGAAAGAAGCCAGTCACAGAAGTTCCATTTATATGAAATATCCAGAATAGGTGATCTGTAGAGACAGGAAGTAGAATAGTCAGCTGCCAGGGGGTGGAGGGAGGAAGAGGAATGGGAAGTTGATGGGTACAGAGTTTCTCTCTGGTGTGATAAGAATGTGCTGGAATTAGATAAAAACCATCAGTTAACCATTCTGTGACTGTACTAACCATCCCAGAATGTGCACTTTGAAATGGCGAACCTCATACTATGGGAATTATCTCAATGAAGGGTTTTGTCATTTAGTTTTTTTTCTTTTAGGCATAGAATTATCTACCTAAGAATAAAGGTGATGAGTGGGTAGAGAAGTTTTAAGCAATAGATTGAGATAAAAACATTTCTGGCAGCTTGTTTTTCTCGCAGGTATTCCAGAAAAGAGTCTGTACAGAAGCTTATATAGCCTCTGGTCTAGTGTGTTTATAAATATGTGGTCCAAAGCCTTTTCTGGCCAAAACATCAAAGGCTAAATTAAAGAAAGCTGAAAGACGGAATACAACATTCTAAGAGCAAGACAAGCGGAAAGGAGCACAGTGGTGTGTAATCATAGAGGGGCTGAGTTTAAATGAGGCCTGCCCCTGAGGGGCTATGGAATACTTTAGAAGGCCTGCTGGTATCAAGAGCTGATAAGATAATGACCAGGAAAATAAGTCCCCTTGGCCATATGTGGCAGAAATGTGACCTCTTTTCTGTTATATACGAAATGTGTTAAATACAAAATGTCCTCAAGAAAAAGCTCTGGATCTTTGATGAATGAATGCCCAGGGCCCTGGGAAGGTGCTTCATGCACTACTTGTTGTGAAGAGCCTAATGATTTTCTTTTCTACTAGGATATAAATTACTCCTTATATAAAAGGTGTTTTAGCATCTTTCATCTGCCTGATGGAAACTTTATCCTTTCCCCAAAGATGGTGTTTCTCCTGACTTCTTAATCTGCCCACTGTTCCTTCTCCACCTCAGAGGAAAGTTATGCCAATGAGAAAGGACACACCCTTATCATATGCTGAGCTGTCTTGGCAAGGCTAGGCAGTGTGAATGCCAGGCCTTGTGAAAGGGAGGCCCACGTTTGAGCCTCACCTTCCCAACTGATCCAGTTGCAGCCCTGAGCCCTGCCTTACTCATTGTGACCTGCTTGCCTTGTCTGTGGTCTTGCTGGGTCCTGTGAGAACTAGATGGTCCTTCTGAGTCACATGTATGATGTTTTACCCTTTGCTTCATTGGCTGGCCTATGTTTGTGCCTGGTCCTCTTTTCCTGTGCATCATCTCACACCTGCAAGGCATTTCCACTCGGCATCAGGAGAACAGAGATGATGGAAGAGAGGCGTTGGCTCATGCTCCATTGGAAAACCAGAAATGTTTCCAAGTAGCAGCTAAAGAGAAGGGGAAAGAGGATCGAGTCCACCCTTTAAATCAAGGACATCTGACGTGGAGGTGGGTGTGTCTATGATGGTATGCCTGTGCTGCAGGATCATTCTCCAGCTGTGGTGACCACTATCCAGGGCAGGAGAGGAGGATGCATTGTTCAGTAGTAAATGTCGGTCCTTCCTCCCGAACACAAACCTGAACTTGATGGGAAAATTCAAAGGGCAGAGAGCGCTGTGAAAGAAATCCATGAGAGCACCACCTCCCATGGCGGCTGCCGTCCACCTCTCCCTTGCTCCGCACACTCCTCTCTGTAGCAAGCCAGTTCTCCACAGTCTTCACCTGTGTGAAGATACTGTCCCCCCCAGCCCATCCTCACTTCTCTCCAAAAACTAGTTTCATCAATCAAACCTGACAAGAAGTCTTGAGGTCTCCTGGAGGCACCCCTCAGCAGCTTATATTCCTGTTCTTGTGCTGTCCCTTCCACCTAGAATGTTTCCCTCATTCCTAATCTCCCACTGGCAAACTCCTATGCATTCATCAAACCAAACTGAAATGTCTATCCCCGCCAGGGAACCTTTTCATTCACCAATTCACTGAAGCCTGTGGATCCTGCTCAATCTAAATATTTTTAAATGCATGAAATAAAATACATAGGCTACAAAAGAAACTGATTAAACTGGAGTATAGTTATAAAAATATTTTAATGTTCATTATTTTAAATGTCTAAAATCTCACTAAATAAGAGCCACTTCTGAATCTAATGACAACTATAATCTCACAATTATAAATGTAAAGGATATTTTGAGATTTTCCACACCTGGAATTGGATTGGCCAACGCATCCTGGCTTGCCCCATGCTTTCCCACAGTAGCACTGAAAGTCCCATGTCCTGGCAACTACCTCAGTCCCTGGCAAAACAAGACAGTTGGTCACCTTACCTGTAGTGTGGCACGAAGATATCTATGATTGTAGTGGTTTTATAGCCAAAAGTGTGGCTAATGCTACTGTGGCTTGCTGCCTGCAATCTTCATGGAGGAAAAGCTCTATTTCAAGAAGAGGGTAGTGAAAATAAAGATGATTGTTTTCACCCATCCTAGTTCATGTATTTTCCAAATTCTATCCATGGACAACCCCATTCCAGGTTGAGAATCCCTGCAACTAGTGGGACAAAGTTAAGCCTACTTTCCTCTAAACTTTATTTTTTTTTGAAAAGTAAATTTATTTCAGGTTAACGTGAGGGTACAACCAGGTCAAAATACTTGATTTTGTTAGGGAGAGACCCTCTTATGATTATGTCCCACACACAAAAGGTATGCCAAACACCCCCTCTTGGTACCCATTCAGTGAGAGCACACCAGTCCCCCAAAGTTGTTATCCCTCCCCCCAACTTCAATTAAAATGAGTTTTTCTCCTATGTGGAGCACACATCAGATCATCTACTGGCTTCATATTAGTATTGAGCACTTTAATAATTGCTTTTAATTAGTATTGAGTACTTTAACAATTGCTTTTCCATTCTTGTGATGCTTTACTAAGAATGTGTTTCAACTCCATCCAGGATATTACAAAAGATGTGAAGTAACCATCTTTTTTATGGCTGAACAGTATTCCATGATGTGTGTATATCACAATTTGTTAATCCATTCCTAAGTTGACTTCAATCACCAAGACTGTAGGAAGTCTTGGCTATTGTAAACTGAGCTGCGATAAACTTTTCTCTTGGCTTTACAATAATTTGCCAAACTGTTGTCATTGTTCAACTAACATAACACAACTTCTCCATCGAGCACCTTTCTTACAGGGTTGTGGGAGAATTCAAAGAAATCTCCTCTATAAGAGAGTCTTCATGTAGCAGGTGGTGCAACAAAAATCCCTGACATGGTCAAATCTGAATCACTTGAATAATTTTGGAAAATTGGTTGGCAGTTTCTATAAAAGCTAAACAGACACCTGTCCTACCACCCAGCCTTTCCACTCCCTGAGTATTTGCTCAATGGAAATGGAAGCTCACATTCATCACGGGCCATGCACAGGAATTTTCACAGAAACTGTATTCACAATAGCCCCAAAGAGGGTCCAACCCAAATATCCATCTAGAGGTGAATAGGTAAGTAAAAGATGGTCTACTTATCCTGCCATCCACCATACAAGAACAAAAATTCAAAATAACGGGCAGTGCCTGTGGCTCAAAGGACTAAGGTGCCAGCCCCATATGCCGGAGGTGGCGGGTTCAAACCCAGCCCCTGCCAAAAACTGCAAATAAAAAGAAAAAACAAAAATTCAAAGTAACATCTCTAGGCAACAATATGGATGAATCTCACAAATGTAATGTTGAACCAAAGAAGCCAGTCACAGACAAACACATAGTGCACAATTTCATTTGTATAAAAAACAGGTGAAATCAACCCAGACACTAAGAGTTAAGATGGCAGCTACCACCAAGGGGGTGGGCAGGAGGGTTGGGAATATTCTGATTTCCTAAGAGTGGTGAGTTTGTAAAAATTCACTGCACTTTGTGCTTACTGCATATGTACTTTTCTATATTTTGTTATTCTTCAATAAAAGCATCTAAAATGTTGGGTCTTCATTTCTATCTCTTGCCAGATCTAGTCACTGCAGTCACCACCACCAAAAAATGACTTCTCCCTGGATCTTTGACTCTGGTTGGCTCTGCAGCTTGACCCCTCCTCTCCCCCAAAATGTGTCCTGTCTGGATGTGCTTTGATCTTTCTCCTGGCCCAGGGCTCCCCAGGACTTGGCCACCAGCACAAACTTCTTCAGCCTTTGCCAGGTGCCTTTCCAACCATCAAAGCATCATTAGTATTGCTGGCAGGGGCCAATAATTACCATGTGAACACATGCCTGTATATTCAAAGCAGCTTTTAAACCTTGGCTTACTACACTTTATACTATTTCAGAGGAAGGATTTTATATTGAATTCTGCTCAATGTCAACCACAGTCAGTGTAACAATGGTGGGTGCACTGAGCATGACGTCCCTTACACAGATGTGAACATTGCTTCTCAGGGTGAGTTGATGCCTCCTCCCAAGATGCCCACGTATTGGGTGAGGTGAAGGATGCCTTATGTGAGTGAGCAGAGGCCAAAATCCTTCTATAACCAGTGATAACCAAAGTCACACAGGGCAGACAGCACCAGGCTGGGGATTAGAACCCAAGTCTCTGGCCCCTATCCCCTCTCTTTGCAGCACCCTGAGGCCTTGAGAATGGAAGCCACCCTAGGTAACCAACATGTCACTGCTCTGACACAAAAGTTGGCCACCTCAGCTGTTGCAGGTAACATCATCCTAGGAGAGGCCTTTCCCCCTTTGGACATCATGCATATTTAGGGAGAAATCAAATTTTCAGGTTAACCGTGCTTTTAAAATCATCAAACAGAGAGAGAAGAGTGGTGAGTGGGCAGAATGAGGAACTTTAAAACCTGATAAAGGTGGGGGTTTCTGCCCTTTTCTGGGCCACTCTTTTCTAGACAGCGCCATGTTGGGGGACCTGACATAGCCACACATGAACCCTTTCCCCTCCTCCTCCTCCTCTCCCTTCTAAGACAAAGACACAAAGGATCTGGCCAGCCCACCCCCTGAGAAGCTCTCCAAAAGATCCTAAATTTCTAGGCAAGCTGTGGAATTTGCCTACCCCTTAAAGCCCCATGTAAAAGGGGTCTCTGGCTCGGCACCTGTGGCTCAACAGGCTAAGGCGCCAGCCATGTACACCTGAGCTGGTGGGTTCAAATCCAGCCTGGGCCCGCCAAACAACAATGACGGCTGCAACCAAAAACTGGCCGGGCGTTGTGGTGGGCACCTGTGGTCCCAGCTACTTGGGAGGCAGAGGCAGGAGACTCGCTCAAGCCCATGAATTGGAGGTTGCTGTGAGCTGTGATGCCACAGCACTCTATCCAGGGTGACAGCTTGAGGCTCTGCCTCAAAAAAAAAAAAAAGGGTCTCTAATTGCCCTAATGGGCGCAGACACGTCTTTGCACTGCCCAGGAGGGTTGCTGCCCCTTTTTAATAAAGCTGACCTGAACCTCTCTGGTCCTGCTGTGGCCTGTCTCTGGGCCACTGTTCACACCTTTCAGAGAGAGGGAGAGAGAGAAAGAGAAGGAGGGAGGAAAGCACACCCTGTTACCCTGCTATCTTCCCACTCACAAACATCCTGCTCCTCACACACTGGGTGATGATGCATGAGCAGAGGAACTGCCTCCAGTGGTCCCTGCCCTTCCAGAAGGACCACTGTCACTCCTCACCTCCATCTTCTTACTCCTCCCTCCAATCCCACACAAGCCTCTCCACTCTTTGCCCTCAGATAACCCCCCTTAGCTGCTCAGGGAGAGGCATAGAAGTGCAGTGGAAATGACCCTCAGATTAGCATGGTATTTGCCTCTCCAAACTGAAGTCACTCTGTGGATTCATATTTCATTTCTAAACAACTGCACGCCACAGAAATTCAAACTACCACCATGGCAAGTCTTCACCATGCTGCCCGGGTTTTGGTTTTAGTGTGAAATTGTCACATTTACCTCCGTTAAATTTCCTCTTGCTGCTTTTGTATATTCCAACCTGCTGTGTTGAGCATGCCCTGTGGCGCAAGTCACTGATAAAGAAGGGGCAGAGGGGCCCCCAAGGCACCTGGATTGTAGGCACTGCGGTAGGTGCAGGGCAAGCGCAGGTGTGTGAGATGCAGTCCTTCCGCTTCAGTGAGCTCTGCAGAACTTGGGAGCACAAAGCCAGGAGGAAGCTGGAAGGAGCTGTGTGCTGAGCACTATGGGAAGTGCATGGGGGATCTTGACTGCTTGGGAGGAGGATGGGCAAACCATGGAGAAAGATGACATTGAAGATCTGTAGCTGTAATCAAAATTCCAAGAAATTAGAATGATTCATATGAAAGATGAATGTAGGCATATGCTATGACATAGCAAGTCTATTCCTAAGAGTCTATATCCAACAGAAATATGGCCACCAAAATGAATGCACAAGAATGATCATGGCAATACTATTCTTAAGAGTCCAAACTGGAAACCACCCAAATGTCCACCTACAGGGGAATGGAGTGTAGAATAGTCTCTCAATGCAGTGAACAATCTGCAACACACAGTATTGGTGAATTTCATACATATAATTTGAGCAAAAGACAGAAAAGACTGTTCTACGAGTATGAAGTACAGAAACAGGCAATGCTCATCTATGAAGCATGAGTCAGGACAGTGGTCAGTATGGGGGGGTGACCTGAAGGGGCCAAAAAGGAGGCTTTGAGGGTGCTGTAATGCTCGGTGTCTTAATCTGAGTGCAGGTTACATGAGCAAATTCAGCTGATCATAATACATGATGCTGTGCATTTAGTATATGGAACTTTATATGTGAATGTTAGACTTCAATAAAAACAAAATTGAGGCCGGGCTTAGTGGCTCACACATGTAATCCTAGCACTCTGGGGGTCTGAGGGAGGAGGATCACTTGAGCTCAGGAGTTTGAGACCAGCCTGAGCAAGAGCAAGATCCTGTCTCTGCTAAAAACAGAAAAAATTAGCCAGGTGTTGTGCCAGGCACCTGTAGTTCCAGCTACTCAGGGACTGAGGTAAGAGGATCACCTGAGCCTAAGAGTTTGAGGTTGCTGTGACTTATCATGATGCCATGGCACTTTATCCAGAGTGACAGAGTGAGACTCCAGTTCAAAAATAAATAAATAACGAATAAAAATAAAATTGATTATGTTTGTTGTCTTAGTCTGCTTGGGCTGCTATAACAACCAAGGACTGAGTGGCTTAGAAACACCTCGTATTTACTTCTCACGGCTCTGGAGGCTGGCAAGTCCAAGATCAAGGCACCAGCAGATTTGGTATCTGATGGAAACCTGCTTTCAGGTTCACAGATGACCCTCTTTCTCTGTATCCTCACATGGCAAAAAAGACAATGGAGTTCTCTCAGGCCTCTTTTACAAAGGCACTAATCCCATTTATGGGAGCTCTGCCCTTAGGTCCTAATCACCTTCCGAAGGCCCATCCCCAATACCATTACCTCAGGAGTTAGGATTTGACCAAATGAATTGTTAGGGGACACAAACATTCAAGCCATAGCATCTGTCTAGATACCTACACTGCTATTTAATAAGTAATTTTCAAAATCAGATTTCAATTTTTTCTCTTCCATTAGGCCATGAGCTCCTTCAGCAATGGGACCTGGCTTATCTGTCTTGCACTTTCCCTTCTTTGGCTCAAATATGGTGAGAAATCTTCCTACACAGTAACTTCTCTGGGTATAGTTCATTTGGCATAGCAGGGCCAGTCCTCAAGCTACAAACATCTGACTATGCACATCTCGCACATATGAACAGAGGCTATTACAGTAGGTCCCTGAGTTACAAACATTCTACTGGTATAACTCACACTTATGAACAAAGGCTATCATAGGTAATAACAAAATGTACTTGTTCCAACTTACATACAAATTCAGCTTAAGAACAAACCTACAGAACCTATCTCATTAACCCAGAGACTTACTATGCTTATTTCTGTATCCTCCTAAACTGGTCCAAGATCTAATCAAAACTAGAAATTGATAAAATGATGACCTTTTCATGCATTCTAGAATTCTGCCTTTCCCTGTTGCCTTTTTAGAAATCTGTGTAATATTCTAATGTTCATACGTTGCACCAGGGAAGCCAGGTACAAAGCAGGATTGGGGCAGTCCTGTATTCTCTGCATCTGAGTAACAGATTTCTGGCCTCCTTGCAGTTTCCAGAAACCTCCCTTCCCCAGCACACTCACAGTCTTCCACATGCCTCTGTTTCTTTGAGAACAGCCTTTTGTTCACTGACAAGAGGAATCTGCAGCCTCATCAGCTCTAAACCAACCTCCCACCACCCTCTGGGCAAAATGCTACCCAGAAAGGGAATAGGAAGAAGAGGAATGAGGGGGCTGGAGATGACTGTGTCTGGCAGGAACAGGCCAGGGAGACAGAACACAGAGTCCAGAATGGGGCAATGGGCCCCGCAAGGTCTGCACCACCCGCCAGGCTGGGTGACCTTGAGCCTATCTGGGCCTGTGATCTCAGTGCAAAGGAACTGCACTACAGGATGCGGAATCTTTTCCAGCTCCGAGCATCTATATGTTGAATAAACTTCTTCTGACATTCGTATGTGGGTAACAAGGTATTAGGAGATTTTATTTCTTTTCTTTTCTTTTAAGACAGAGTCTCACTTTGTTGCCCTCAGTAGAATGCCGTGGCATCATAGCTCACAGCAACCTCAAACTCTTGGGCTCAAGTGGTTCTCTGGCCTCAGTCTCCCAAGTAGCTGGGACTACAGGCACCTGCCACAATACCTGGCTATTTTTTTCTTAGAGACAGGTCTCGCTTTGGCTCAGGCTGGTTTCGAACCTGTGAGCTCAGGCAATCCACCAGCCTCTGCCTCCCAGAGGAAAATTTTTTTTCTTCTTCTCTTTTGCACTTTGCAGATAGTAGACTAAGAAGCCAAGATTACACTACTAATATGTTTGTGTTGTGTGTGTGCTCACAAGCACAAAAAAATTTGTTGTTCTAAAAGGGAAATTTAAAAGGTCTTTGTTTAAAGGGGGGATGAAATCAGTTTTTAAAAATAAAGTCAGAGGCAAAAGAAAGGTCCATCTGGAAGCCCCAAATCCATCTAGACAAGAGCTTAGCAGCTCTGTAGGGCAGTGCGAGCTGCAGGGTTCCGATCTCAGGGCAGCAAGTCCTTTTTAGCTCTCTGGCGCCATCTTGCGTCCAGTTCAGAAGCATTCGTTTAATTTGGTTTGCAAATAAGCTCCGAAGCGAATCCTTGGTGAACTCTGATGGGATCACATCCAGGGTAAAAATCGCATTGTACTTAAAAGACAAATCTTGCCCCATCCTCACGTCCAGAATTCACTTTTGATTTTGCCTTGCCATGATGATTGTAACGGGGACACGTGAGCAGTCCCTCTGCATTAGACCCAGAATGGTGTGCCAATAATCGTGAGCCTCATGCAGTGTAAAGCCCAGGAATGGTTCTGCACTCCTCCCCACGGCGCTGGGACCCCATGTAGAGGACAAGGCACTCGGAGGAACCCACTTTCATCCCCCACCATCTGTAAACCGGGTTGGTAACATCTTGATTTGTCTCTGTTCCCTGGGTTTTCACAGATCTTGACCTCATTGGGCTTTGGATTAGTTAAGTCCTTCAGGCACTACCATGTGTCCCCAAGCAGTCCAAAGTCCTGGGAAGTCCTCTCACATATCTTTCCACCCACCTGCTTCACCACTTCTCCCTCCCTGTGGGTTCTGCCTTGGGAACAGTGGTCCAGGCCAACCCTCACCCTCTTTCCAAGCTGACCCCTCCCAGACGCTGCCCTCCAGACCCTCTTTGCTGTCTGAGGCTGGTCTTCACATGCAGGACAGTGTGAATATCCAGCAACACTTGTTCATGCCCCCTCTGTTGTAGATATTGATGGGAACATGTTTTCCTTCTGACACTTTTTATTTCAATTCTAAAAGTCACCTTATTTCCACTCTAAAAGTCTTTCTGAACTTCATCAAGTTCTTCACTTGGTTGTTACACATATTAGTAAATAGTGATGAGAAGGTCCACCCTTGTCAGGATGAAGGAGTGGCCCAGGAACCCCTGATTGGCCCTGCCATATTTGGCGTGTGCAGGAATGTCATCGCTCCCCCCGACACACAGCTCCTATATAGCTGGGCAGACCCGGCTGCTGAGAGGGTGTGCTGGAGGACCAAGCAGCGCCAGGCTCCAAGGCGCACTCCCAGAGAGAACCCAAGGTACGTGGGGAGGCATTTTTGCTGCCAGAGTTGCTGGTTTCTAATCAAGTCTCTGCCCCAGACTGAAAATCATGCAATGATTTCTTCACTCCCACATTCTGAGATGGGTCCCAGGTCAGGGAAGATTTGTGACAATGTTCAAGTCATCCTTGGTTTGCATGTGTCTATATTGGTGCTGCAATAAAATGCTACTTAGGGGTGGCCGGTTGGGATTTTGTTTTGCTTTTAAACCCTTGCTTGTGAAAATGAATTTCTTTCTCATAAAGGCTGTGCTTTTTATTTTTAATTTGACCCACCTGTAATAATCTATTATGTTATTATTCTTATTTAAGATTTCTCCTCTCAAGAGGTATGAGTTAATGATATAGGGTGTGGTCCCTTATTTAGGAGACTAATAAATGTTTGCTTTGTGCTTGGATCTCTTTGGAGAAACCAGTCTGAGTTCACCTGGGCTTAGGGGGTGAGGGGTGAGATGCTGGCCACCTGAGTGCTTGTCCCACCCTGGGACAGAGCCACAGCAATACCCACAATCAAGGAAAAGTCAGCGAGGCCTCTTTGCAGGCTTTCAGATGTGACTGCGTGTTCGCTTGGGCTGTTTTTTGCCCATGATTGCTTTAAACATAAAAGTCAGTGTTGCATCAGAGTTGACGATTTTAACAGAGGAACATTAATCCCTTTTAGGGATGTGACAGTACGGTGGTAAAGGGCATGTTAGGGACTAAATACGCCAACTCCCACCTCTTCCATCTCCCGCACTCCGTATGCTCACCGTAAACTTTCACCCAGGATACGCCAGCTCTGCTGTGGGAGTTCCTTTGTAGCCCTGATCCACACAGACAAAGGCCCAGGTGCCGGAACACCCTGACAGTTGGCTCTGGGATTTCCCCAACAGCTATTGTAGTTTCAGGAACCCTCCTGCCCTCCCTTTCAAGTCATTGTGTCTAAAATTCCTTGAGTGCCCTGTTCTTTGCTCTTTGCTTAGCTTAGGGGTCATCCCTCCTAGTGAGGCAAAAGCACAAAATAAGAGCACCATCCTGAAACCCAGAGGGACAGTGGGGCACGAGTGGTGGACACATGGAACACAGTGTCAGTCAGAGCTGAATTCAAATCCACCAGCTCTGGCTGTGCAGCCCTGGGCAAATTACTTAACTTCTCTGAATCCCAGGACAACATTTATAAAATGGGGGTAATGATGTGCCTACCCCTTGTGAGAATTAGAGGATGTCAGAAATGGGCTTTTTTTTTTTTGAGATAGAGTCTTTGTTGTCCTAGGTTAGAGTACTATGGTGTCATATCTCACAGCAACCTCAGACCCCTGGGCTCAACTGATCCTTTTGCTTCAGCCTCCCAAGTAGCTAGGACTACAGGTGCCCCCCACAATGCCCAACTAGTTGTTCTATTTTTCGTAGAGACAGGATCTCACTCTTGCTCAGACTGGTCTCAAACTCCTGAGCTCAAGCAACACCTGCCTCGGCCACCCAGAGTGCTAGGGTTGTGGGCATGAGCCACTGTGCCTGGCCCAGAGATGGGCTTAACACAGCATAGCAAGTGTACAATAGGAAGCTAGTAGGCACACTGTACCCCAGGGGTGGGGGGAGAGATAAGAAAGGATGCCTGTAGCACATCTGGACCCCTTGCTCAGGGGTCACTACTTTTCTGTGTTTCTCTCTCCTCCCCACCCTCCTCTGCCCTCTCTCTCATTCCTGTCAAGTCCTTTCGAATCAGCAGCCAGTGACTTTCTTAGAATAGGAGGCACAATGGGTGGCAGAATGTGCTAAGACAGTGCCAGCTTAGTGTGACACAAAATAGAAAAGGAAGACTGAAAATACAGTCTGCACCACAAGCATTGGATTCCTACTCTTCCGCTGTATTTCCCTCCCAGGGTCCTCTTTGTTTGAAAGACTAGGGAGCACCAAAGAAAACTCGTGTGTATTAGGTCATTACTCGTGTATTTTCCCATGCATAGTCAAAGGCTTTATAATTGCCAGTTGCAACTTCTTATCTGTCTGGAACACTAGGATCAGAGCCCTGAGTGAATGTAATCCCAGGCATCAGCGGGGAGGGCGGGGGTGCAGAGAATGCGGGGGAGAAAGAAAGAAAGAAAACAATTTTGGTGTTTGAGTTAACTCTGCACAGCCCAAGCCCGGGAAAACAATTGTGCTTTTCAGAAAATGTAAATAGCACAAGGGTGCAATTCCTTGGATTATAATCTCCTGGGGGGAGGGCTGCTGCAGGGGAGCCAGGGAAGCCCAGAGGGAAAGCTAACCGCCCTGGCCATTTCTCCAGCAGATTCTGACACAATGAGGAAGCACCTGGGCGGATGGTGGCTGGCCATTGTTTGCATGCTGCTCTTCAGCCACCTCGCCATGGTCAAGGCACGGGGCATAAAGCACAGGTTCAAGTGGAACCGAAAGGCCTTGCCAAGCACCTCCCAGATCACTGAGGCCCACGTCGCCGCCCCGGACAACCGTCCGGGAACCTTCATCAAGCAAGGCCGGAAGCTGGATATCGACTTCGGAGCCGAGGGCAACAGGTACTACGAGGCCAACTACTGGCAGTTCCCCGATGGGATCCAGTACGATGGCTGCTCCGACGCCAACGTCACCAAGGAGATGTTTATCGCCAGCTGCATCAATGCCACCCAGGCGGCCAACCAGGCGGAGTTTTCCCGGGAGAAACAGGACAACAAGCTTCACCAGCGGATCCTCTGGAGGCTGATCCGGGAGCTGTGCTCCGTCAAGCACTGCGATTTCTGGTTGGAACGCAGCGCAGGACCGCGGGCCACCATGGACCATCCCCTGATGCTCTGCATGCTGCTGCTGCTTTGGCTGCTGGTGAAATAAGCTCGCTGGGCAGCTGCAGCCGCAGAGCAGAGCGAGCCGGCGAGCGCTGGAGAGAGCTGCCCAGCTCATCCCCCTCCGGGCCCCGAACCACACCTGTGCTGAAGGTACCAAGAACGTGATTCGTGCCCACTTTAAGTAGCTCTCCCAGATATTCACCCCGTGTTTGTTTGTACTTGATAAATGTGAACGTGTGTGTCAAGCCCCCTGCAGCCTCTCCCAGCTTCTCCATCACCGCATTCTCGGCCCCTAGTTGAGTGTCTGACACATTGTAGTAGAATGAACCTTAGCTGAATCGGTAACAGAGCGCGTCAAGAACTGTGCCAAGCGCTTCATGACACTTCCTAACGACTCTTAGAGGTAGGTGTTCGTCCTTTTTACAGATGTGAAAACAGGCTCAGAGAGGCACAGTTGCTCCCCCAGAGTCACACAGCTTGAAAGTGAGACCTGGGATTCAGGCCTCGCTTGTCTAACCGCAGGTTTTCCCTTCCGTCCAGTCCCAGAACTGTGTCATGATCACTTTTTGGCTCTAAAGGCTCCAAATCCAGACGTATAGCTGTTATGACACTGTGGCAGCTACACTTTTAGAACTAAACAGAAAGACCTGAGCCTAAGGCTGTGTACTTTGAAACCTAGTTACAGAGGTTAGTTTAATCCTTCTAATTAAACTAAAATAAAGAAATTAACATAGAGATAAAGCTAGACACAGGCTCAGAAATCACACTGTATGGGAATATTGCCAAGTTGATTCCCAGAGCAGACCCAATATGCACCGGGATGTGTCAGTAGCACGAAGATTTTTTTTTTTCCACAAGAAGGGTAAGTGTTTGCTATTCCCATTCCTGAAATATTCCATGTATTTAAGAGAAAAAATTTAATGACATGTTTTCTTCTAATATTCCCCTAATCCTGTGTGCATATTTTACATACACCCATAAGAGCACATTTAAATACACACTTTTTAGATAGATGCTGTACCCAGTTTCTGCCATAATTGAACAGCTCTTTTAACATCACTTTGGCAAGAGGCCATCATTTCTATAAGCCATTGTCACTATAAAAATGGAAGGTTAAAAAGAAACTGCGTCTTCAAGGAAATCCAGCAAAGAATTCATTCAGGCCATAAAGAAGAGTTAATATACCACCTTGTTGGTTAAAAAACATGTAGAACAAAACATGCATATACCTTAAAATAAGAAAAAATTAGTCTAATGGTCTCAGATGCCCCCAGAGTTCCTCTGGGAGTACTCTCAGAGACCTCCATGGGTTCTTGACCCATATTTGGAAAAAAGAGCTGCTGAATATTATCAATTCTCCTTTAAAAAGAGCTTGTAAGGGGGATTGTGTATTAACAGACAACTTATCAGAAGTATTTCAGAACATGAGTGTTGATAATGGGACCTCTTGTGCTGGGTCCCAAGGCTATCAGTGTTCTTCTCAAGGTTACATTTAGAAGGCGGAGGAAATGCCTTCCCAGCAGCTGGGCTGTGGTTCACACAGGCAGGCGCTCACCTCTTGCTTCCACAGTTAATTAATTCTCTATTAATTCAGAGAGCAGGAAAAAAAGAATAGAATATGAGGAGGCTATTTCTTGCATTCTAATTTTTAATTAAAAAAATAATAATAACAACAGTGGCAAGAAAGAAACAAAAAGTACTCAGAGACTGATGTCAAAATTTCAATTCCAGGCTCTCCTAAGTTTAATTACAAGGCCACACGCAGCCATGTAACCAAAATGACTTCATCTCTGATGTGAAAACACTTAGGCCATGATGTAGTTCATTTTCCATAATTGCTGTCTTTTCTCATTTTGTTAATAGTCCCAGAAACCAGATTTAAGTGGGGCATAAAGTGAATTTGTATATAGTGATTCAAATGCAAACTCTGTTTATGGAGCTTCTCATTGCAACTGTATGTGCCTAAACATCCTTCTCATGTTTACGAATTGTGATAGAGTAAAATATTCATAAGTCTGGTTTTTCACACCAGGAAAGGGTCATGCGGTGACTACAATGTGCAAAAAATTGTGAGGAGCTTCTTAATCATTCTTGATATAGTCATTTTACAATGTGAATGATTTCCCCAAGACTTCCAAGTTTGATCTTTTCTTTCTTTTTCTTTCTTTCTTTCTTTCTTTTTTTTTTTCCTGACACAGAGCAATACTCTGTTGCCCTGGGTAGAGTTCCCTGGGGTAATACCTCACAGCAACCTCAAACTCCTGGGCTCAAGTGACCCTCCTGTCTCAGCCTCCCAAGTAGCTGGGACTACAGACAGCTGTGACAATGCCCAGCTAATTTTTCCCTTTTTAGTGGAGAAGAGGTTCTCAATCTTGTTCAGGGTGGTCTCAAACTCCTGAGCTCAAGGGATCCTTCTCAGCCTCTCAGAGTGCTAGGATTATTGGCATGAGTCACTGCACCTGGCCCCAAATTTTGATTTTTTTTGTTAAAATAGAAGTTTACTGAAAAAGTGACATTAAAATTACAACAGTGGCCAGGTGCTGTAGCTCACACCAACCCCAGCACTTTGAAAGGCTGAGGCAGGAGGATCACTTGAGGCCAGGAGTTTGAGACCAGCCTGGGCAACACAGCAAGATTTGCCTCTACCAAAAAAAATTAATAAATTAAAAATTAATTTCCAAGGATGATGGTACATGACTATAGTCACAGCTACTAAAAAGGATGAATTGAGAGGATCACCTGAGCCCAGAAGTTTGAGGCTGCAGTAAGCATTCCAACCTAGACCACAGTACAAGAGCTTATCTCTTTAAAAATAAATAAATAAATTACAGCAGAAATTCAAAACAAAAAAATTGCTACAATCCCAGCAACTGATTAAGTTTTCCCTGTATCCTTCTAGTGGTTACCATTTGCATATACAGGTATATGTATTTGCAATAATAACACATGTGAGCTTTTATATTCTAAATTTTACTTAACTTCATTCAATACTTTCCCCCCACCCCCATTTTCTTTTTTGTGTTTGTTTCTTTGCTTCCCCTTATCTTTCTCAGCCCCACCATTTCCTTCCGGCCTGAGATACAGCCTCTACACCTTTACTGTGCTCAGATGGATAAGTGAGGGGTTTTTGCTTGATTACCCCTTTTTAAATGCTATAATCATACATATAATATTTATTCCTCTGCAGTTTGCCTCCCTAACTTAACACTGCATCATGCAACTCTCCAGGTCAACAGCTAGCTAGTCAGCTAACTTGTCCTTTTAGATTTCTATTTAATACTCCATGTACAGGTGTATCATGGTTGATTTAATCATTTCCTTGTTGATGGACTATCAGAGTGTTTCAAGTTTTTTGCCACTACAAACAATAAACATCCTTGTACGTACAAAGTTGCAGTCTGGTGCCTTTGTTTCTGTGGAATAACTTCATACATGCTGGAGCAAAGCCTGTGTGTAACATAAATTTTACCAAACCTAGCTGGGCACAGCGGCTCATGCCTGTAATCATAGCACTCTGGGAGGCCAAGGTAGGCGGATGGCTTAAGCTCAGGAGTTGGAGACCAGCCTAAGCAAGAGTGAGACCAGTCTCTACTAAAAATAGAAAACTATCTGGGCACTGTGGCATGCACTTGTAGTCCCAGGTACTTGGAAGGCCGAGGCAGGAGAATTGTTTGAGCCCAGGAATTTGAGGTTGCTGTGAGCTAGGCTAAAGCCATGGCACTCTAGCCTGGGCAACAGAGTGAGACTCTGTTGAAAAATAAATAAATGTGACCAGAGAATCACTCGAACCCAGGATTTTGAGGTCACTGTGAGGTATGACACCTCGGGACTCTACCCATGGTGACAGAGAGACTCTGTCTCAAAAAAATTTTTTTCCTTTTTGGCCGGAGATGCCATCTTCCAGTAACTCACCAAAATGACAAACACAAAGGGAAAGAGGAGAGGCCCCGTTACATGTTCTCTAGGCCTTTTAGAAAACATGGAGTTGTTCCTTTGGCCACATATATGCGAATCTACAAGAAAGGTGATATTGTAGACATCAAGGGAATGGGTACTGTTCAAAAAGGCATGCCACACAAATGTTACCA
>CAUYRH010106317.1:0-23932 GCA_963574655.1 Perodicticus potto
GGTCTCACCCTATGCCCCTGAGGGCTAAGGCTGCAAGGCGTCTCAGTCCCCGCCTTTAGGCTGCTCAGTCACTAGATTACTCGCTCCTGCCAACGCTTGTTCTGCGACCCTGAGGGTGGAGCTTGCCAGGGCAGTTCTCCCACAGTGGCTCCACACAGCCCACAACCAACCACTGGTAGCTCTGTCTGGCTCGGTGGCTCAGTCTGGGGCCCTAGACAACACTCCAAAGACCTCCACACTCTTGCCCAAGTTCTCCCAAGGCAGTTCAACCGAGTGCAAGTCCAAAAGAGACCCCAACAGCTCACAGGCAAGGCCTTTCCAGTTTGCAGTCTCACTGCTGCTGTACCTACAGCAGCCAGCAGGATTAGACCGAAGGAACACACGCAACCACTTGCGAAATCTCCACTGCTTTTGCCTTCCTCAGGGGGTCCAGAAGTCTCACACTGTCTCCCTGTGTCCCTAAAGGGATGTTTCTGGGCAGATCCCGCCAGCCAGAGATGCCTGAAGTCTTCTCTCCCCAGTCTCACCATGCCCAGTTGCAAGGAACCTGTTACTCGGCCGCCATCTTGCTCCTTATTCCTCTGCGTGTGATTTTAATGAAAAGGACACTGCTTAGGGGGCACAACACCCATAGACAAGGTTCTGCTGTGTGTTGCTAACTGGGGACTGTGTCCTTGGACAAACCCTTCTGAGCGTCACTTACCGCATGTATGAAATGGAAATGTTACTTCTTGACAGGTGAAGAGTGGGGACTCTGGCCATATGCCTCTTGCTGAGGACACTAAAGCCCCAACAGCAGTGTCAGTTTGTCACATTGGTGGGATGACAAAGGGGCCTCCATGTGTCTTTGCTGTTTCATCTTCTGTTGGTTTATCAGATTATATGTCTTTGGGATCCCAGCCCCTGTGGAGATGAACAGGGCTGGGGTCAGATTAGAAGAGGAGGATGAGTAGCTCTGCAGCACAGCCCCTGTGGTGGGCACAGGAGAAGCAGGCAGACCCCAGAGTCGCCCACCCGCGTGGTTCTTGGCCCCTTCATGCAAGGGAAGTAGCACATTCCCCAGAGAATAGAGTTCCATGGGATTTAACCCAGTCCTGCAGTCCTTCTCCACCATCCTTCCCTCTCCTCGCTGCTTTGATTCACATACATTTATTGAGCATCTAATGAGTTTATGGGAAATCAGTTTATGGGAGAAATAATTTCAGAGAAGCTCAGATGTTTAGCTCCAATCTGAAGTTCTTTTCAGAGCAAACCTGTATAATTTGTACAGGTATTGCTTTTGTGTTGATAGTAAAAGGAGAAAAAAAGGGAAAACGAAGCATTTTTGAGAAAGGTTGAAATTCTGAGCTCTTACTGTCTAGATACTAAATGGCTACAGATGAATTGACCATGAGTTTTGTGACTTAACTGCCACAGATGCAAACTTGGCATTTATAAGCAATGATTTTTAAACAAAATAATTTTTGCATACTGGTTTTGCCATCCTTATGCAACTTAATGCCATCGATCAGAACTTCAGAGATTGAGCTTACTTTTTTATGTGTGAAAACGATTTTAAAACTTTTTACACATTTCAAAGCAGCATAATTTTTTCAAATCTGTATGTGTTTGCAAAGTTTTTTTCATCTAATTGTGTATAATTTTCTTACTTGGGAATGGAAACACAAATTTTTAAATAAGTCTCCAGCTCCATGTGAGTTCACCAATAGTAAACTGGTTGAAAATGTTTCTAACCTGTAATTACTGTATTAATCATTTTTGTGCCCCAGAGGGTATTAATCATTTAAAATTATTAAATTTTATAATTTATAAAATTATAAATATGTCGAAAGCATTTTGCCTGCTTTCTACATCATTTTTTGATACATCTTCAGTTTACGCTTTTTCATTTATCTTTGTAAATCTTCATAACAATATATGAAACTTCCAGGAGTGTAGAGTGATGGTTAAGGGCATGGACTTTAAAATCACAAATACCTAGTTTTGAATCCATTTCCTGCATTCACTGACTGGGTGTTTGAATACGTCACCTAAGTCTGGTGTCTTTGTCTGTAAGTTGAGGATAACACCTACTACAGGTGCTCTCACATTTGTGAGAGCAACTGTGTTCTCCCCGTCCCTGTGTGAAATGAGTGTCCTTTGATCGATAGCTCTTCTAAGACCCTCTCTTTTGCTCCTATGGGATGTCCTAGAAAAGAGTTTTAAGGTTTTGAATATGATCATGGCATTGGAACATGAAGTTAAAGGGATGGGAAATGTTTGGCTCTATCATGTCTTACTAATTTAGTACTCACTTAATCAGAGGCATTATTGTGCCCTCCATCTTGAGACATACTTACCTTACTCAGATGGCACACTTACTTTTACTGATCATTTGTTAGTTAGGAGTAATTAAATTGATGAAACCAGAGGCAGGAATAATTATCTTTGACCATTTGCTTTCATGTAGACAGCGGCTTGCAGGCCAGCTGCTCTTCCCTCTACCTCTGTCTGTCCCTCCCTCACTGCACCCACCTTGACTGAACCCGTCCAGGATGGAGTGTCCATCATCTTCTTTTTTCTACCCTGGGATTGAGAATGTCTGTTGCACTGAACTAGCCTGAGTCCTAGGCAGGGGCCCATTAAACAAGAACGGAGGCAGAATACAAACGTGAAGGAAGACTTGAGCCTCACCGTCAGGGAGGACATCTCACTGGCCCCCCACTTCACTGTAAGATACTGAAATAGGTGCTTTAGGGGTGACAAATAGAAGTAAAACTTTAGCTCCGATTAGAAAAGTGAGACAGGATAAAGTATGGAAAGCACAAGCACAGACACCAACGCACAGGTTCATACTAACAGCACCCGTATGTCAGTAGATCAGATCTAGAGTGCCCGACTTACACTCACAGCATGCCACAGAGCTTAAGACACAGTGTTGTTGGTAGGAGGGGCAGGGGATTTTGATTTTTGGATTTTATTTTGTCTTCTTTAGGTACTATCTTAACTCTGTTAAGACTAGGAAGAGAACTGGCCAGGATCTAGAAAGGGAAATGTGGCATCTGTGGAGGGTATTGCAGCCTGGTGGCCTCTCCGTGTGGCATCTGTGGAGGGTATTGCAGCCTGGCGCCCTCCAGTGGCCTCTCCGTGTGGCATTTGTGGAGGGTATTGCAGCCTGGCGCCCTCTGGTGGCCTCTCCATGAGCATTTGCTCCGTGTCCACACAGACGGGCTGGATAACTGAGTGGGAGCCGGGAGGAGGGGCAGGGCAGGTCTGTTCCAGCAGGAGTACTGTCCTTTCGGTTAGGAGTCTATATGTGATGAAATAAAGCAGGAAGGCTTCCCACAATCCAGCATGTGTCCTGTGTTGCCAGGGACACCACGATCATCAACCACTCTCGGAATGGCAGCTACGGGGAGAGCTCGCTGGAGGCCCACATCTGGCAGGAGGAGGAAGAGGTGGCACAAGCCAACAGACGGTGCCAGGACATGGAGTACACGTAAGGGACAACCACGTGCGGCCACCCGCCCCCAGCCCCTGAGGGTCCTGCCAGCCCACGACTGCATTCACATTCCAGCCCTTGCGAGAGGACTGTGTTGCTGTCCTGCTCTAAACAGCTAAGAACTTGAGGTCGCCCAAAACTCTCCTCTCCCACACTCTGCCCTAAAGAAAAGAGAAAGTCTCAAACCTCGGCAAACCTGTGGTTCCACTCGGCAGTAGGACAGGTGCCGAGGTCTCTGTGGAACATTCCATGTCAGATGCATATTTTAAGGTGGAGGCTGAGTCTGTGACAGGCATTTAGATGCCACGTGATTCCTGGCTGTCTGTCCCTACAACCTCTAGATGTTATGAGCCAAAAAGGAGAAATAGATCAGATTCTAAAGATTCAGAATTTTTAAACCAGGTTTGTATATTCTAGCCAGAAATAACTGTAGTGAACATGCTCTTCCGATGGGCTACAAAAGATTTGGCTTTTTGACTTGGTACAACTAGCCTGCCTCCCTTGACCCCTGAGGGCCTGTGGAGTCCTGTGAGACCTGAGCATCTTATTTTGCAGATGTGGAAACAGGGTGTGTAATTGACCCATGGGCAGGCTCAGTGAGTTACTATCAGAGTTGCAAAAAGAACTGAGGTATTGGCTGGTTCTCAATTTTGGCCATAGGGAGAGGGATGGAGGAGGATTTTCTTCCAGAGAACTTGCTCATCTTTCTTAGACAATAGAGAAGTTGACTTCAGTTGAAATCACTGTTTCCATGAGTCCCTCTCACCCCCCGCCCCCAATACTAGACCACCTACCTCAGTGGGTCTCTGAGCCCATCGTGGTCCAGGAAGTCCTAGCAGATGGCCGCAGTCATTCTGACTACCTCCCAGGAGTCCAGAGTCTCCTGGGGTGCCCAAGAAGGCACACACCCCATCTCCCCCCACCCTTGACCTACTACAGAAGGTCCATTTAGGCAATTTAGAGGTTATAAATGTTTGAAGACTTTGCGGCACTTGAACCTCCTGACTTAGCAGTCAAAGTCCGGGGTCATCCTGAGACAAATGTTTGAAGTTTGTCTAACCAAAATGGCGTTTTATTAAGATGTTTGGTTTGGCTTGGTTTTACAGTATTAAAAATCTGCATGCCAAAATCATAGAGAAGGATGCCATGATCAAGGTCCTTCAGCAGCGAGCCCGTAAGGATGCCGGGAAGGCCGACTCCTCGAGCCTGCGGCCTGCCCGCTCCGTCCCGTCCATCGCCGCAGCCACGGGGACACACTCGCGCCAGACCTCTCTCACCAGCAGCCAGCTGGCCGAGGAGAAGAAGGAGGAGAAGACCTGGAAGGGGAGCATTGGTGAGCCCCACATGGTGGCACTGGGGTCTGAGAGGCAAGGCTACCCCTTCCTTGCCGCTCATTCGTGGGACACAGCGATGTCACTGAGCTGCTTCTCTCCGTTCGTTCACCTGTAAAGTGGGAAGGAAAGCCAGTCACATCTTGGGGTGGGAATTAGCCTAGATACACAGAAACACTGTAAATTCTGATTGGTTAGCCATGGGGTGACGCATCAGAATTAGCATCTATTATTGTTGAAATTTGAGGTGCCCCTTGTAACACAAAATGGTCTCATAAAAAACCCTAGAGACGTCAGACCTCTGAACCGGGCTCTGCCCAGGCCTGTTAGTTATGTGAGCTCCACCTCTGCTTCCTTATCTAGAATCGAGGGACCATGTCTGCCTGCTTTGCCCCGTGGGGCCATGGGGGGCAAAATGAGATAAAGGGAGAGCCCGCCGGAAGAAGTGGTCTCCAGCAGAAGGGGTGTTGGGGGTGGGTTTTGCTGTCCTAGTGTTGCACAGGCAAGATTTTGAAGAGCCTTCTTCGAATGTGGTCTTACCAGGAGTGGGTTTCCTGGGGAGGGGGCAGGGCTGGTTTCTTGCCTGGCTGGTCTGGCTGAGCTGGAGAAGAAGTGGGCAGCAACCCCACACACGTCCTCTGTGCCCTTCCCCTATACTCTGGCAGCGCCAGGGCTCTGAGCCTTCTTTGATGCATTTCTCTGGGTCAGCGTGTGTTTTTGTTTCTCTGTGGGACCAAGAGCCACTTTTCCTCTTCTGGACCACAGAGAAGCCTGGCTGCTTTGTGCCAGCGGAGAAAAGAGCTTCCATATGAACCCAACAGAGCTGAGGGGATCAGAGGCTCCCAGCCAGACTCTGTTTGAAGTTGCTTTGCTGGTACCTTCAGCAGCCCCTGTGCACAAAGGAAATGTACTTCAAGGTGGACATGCGTGGGACAGCAGCTGAGACCATCAAGGACTGTCCCAGGACTTTACCTCCCAGGGCAGTTAGAGAGCAAAGTTCGGCAGGCTGTGTAAGAGGCATGGAGTTTGCCCAGCTCTGATGGCAACCTCCCTGGGATGTGACATCCAGCCTGGCAGGTGTCTCTCTGGAGTCTGTGTCCATAGCCCCCACTATCTGGCACGTGTAAACCAGGCCTGGGATCTGAGGGCCGAGCTCTCAGGGAAGCATTGCCGAGTTCTCTCTGCCAGTATTTCTCCTCGTACTGTGTCCGTGTCCACTTGTCACAGGAGCAGGGAGGGTTCGGGTAGAGGTGCGTGTCTGTGTGCCCACTGTCTGCCCGGTGGGCTCTGGAAGGATGTGCAGGTAACAGTGTGCACCTTCCTGACTGCCCACAGGCTCCCAGGAGAGGTGGGTGGCTAGTGAGTTATTCAGCCTGCTCCCCCGACCCCCCTACCAGGGACATCCTGTCAGACTGCAGAGCTTGATGAGGGGGAAGGAAGAGAGGCTGGACTCCAAGTCAGACGTGGCAGGGTGTAAATCCTATTTGTGCTGCTTCTCAGCTGTGTGATGATTTCTCCACGCTCTCTTTCCTCCTCTGTACAACAGAGGATAAGACCTCCCTCCTGGGAATGTTGTGAAGTGCAAAGTAAGATGATGGTGAAGCACGTGGGAGCTTGTTGGAAAGGCAGGAGCTCAGGCTCAGCCCACTGATCGAGTCTGCCTTTGGAAAATGCAGCTGAGTAACTGATGTGCACATTGCATTTTGACAAGCACTGCTCCACAAGAACCGAATTGCCCTCGGTTATAAATGGGCACCTTGAAACAGCCCTGGAGGGGATGCATGATATGAATCATTGGCTACTAACATGATCAGTGAACAAGTCCTTCCCTGAATGTGTGCTGTACTTAGAAATAAAAAGTCACCTTCCCGTCCAGCTCTGCAGGAAGGCTTGGCAGAAATGGACACCATGCCGCCCTTTTCCGTAACCAACATACCCTCTTCTCCTCCCCAGACTTGCTTCTCTTGGGGAAGAGGGGGAGAAGAGGGCTAAGCTGCCTTTCCCAGGAGGTCAGCTGGCTTCCTGCCTCTTGTGGGCTATGGGTCTCCACTGCAGAGATTTCCTTAGGGGCTAATATGTACAGCTGAGTGGTCACTCCAACCAGGAAGCGCGTTTGTCTTTGAGCCTGCGGAGGACTGTCCATTCGCTATCAGAGTGGGTGGAATGGTGAGCTGTTTAGATGAGCAGCAGGCGAATGGGAACGTGCCTAGGACAGGGAGGCCTGTAGATTTTCTTCCAGTGGTTCTCAACCTTCCTAATGCCGCGACCCTTTAATACAGTTCCTCAGGTTGTGGTGATCCCCAACCGTAAAATTAATTTCGTCACTATAGCAACTTAAGTCTTAAGATCGTGTGACTTGTGACTAAAGCACACAACCACTGCTCCAGGACAGCCCTCCCAGGCCATGTCAAGGACAACAAGCATGGTTTCTAGAAAGCTTTGCAGGGACCGCCCCCCCTTCTGCTCTAGTTATTAGGCACTTCTCTGTTCTTTCCTACCAACCTGCAAATAATTTTATATTATAGTTTATTATACTATAGCCAGTTTACTTGACAACTTCTCTACCTGCCCTCCCCTCCCAAACGCCAAAGTATAGTTTTTTAGAAAGTGGACTAGGTCTTTTTTTATTCTCTCAGTGAGTGTCATTTTTATCAGGCACAGAATAAGTGCTTATTAAATGCTCAGGGAATGAGTCAGTGGATGAACGAATGATGCAATCCTCAGTCCAAAAGGACTTCGTCTCTAAGACTAGTTTTTTTATTTAATAAAAGAAAAAATGGTCACTGAAAAGCTGTCCTTTGCCTTCAGGGCTGCTGCTGGGGAAGGAGCACCACGACCACACTTCTGCACCCTTGCTGCCCCCACCACCCGCCTCAGCCCTGCCCCCCGCAGCCTCCACCACAGCGGCCGGCAGTGCCCACGCCAAGACGGGCAGCAGGGACAGCAGCACGCAGACGGACAAGGGTGCCGAGCTCCTCTGGCCCAGCGTGACCTCTCTTCCCACCCGCGGCCGGCTGAGCACGACCCCTTCCAACAGCCCTGTCCTGAAACACCCCGCGGCCAAAGGGACTGCAGAGAAACTGGGTGCGTGATCCCTGCACCTCTACACCCCTGAAAACCACGGACCTGCCTGACCTAGGAGAGGGGGTCTGTGGTTGAGCTGAAGAGGGAGCACGAGCACCAGTCAGCTCTCACCTTCTGAGTATGGTCTGCTATTAAGGGAGTGAGCACATAGACACCCCCCGTTTAATACCATTTAAATGAGTTCATAGCTTGAGTCCACCCTAGTAATGCAGGCTTTATAACTAATCCTTCCCCAGAAGGGATAAAAGGGAACCTCCAAGGGATGCCTGGGAATTAGTGCCCTCCCGCATGTCCGGGAGCTGGATTGGGCACCAGGGATGCCACAGGCATCCGGTTCATAGCTGTTGCCTTCAAGGCACTGACTTGCCAAGGATTTGGGCCTCAGTGGAGGACTGAAATAGAAAGTAGACTTAACTGCGGGGTCAGTTAACTTGTATGGAGCAACACTCAGGCCAAGGCTAACGAGTTGTTTAAAATATTTAAGAGAAGGCAGCCTGGGAGATAGGGGCTTTGCCATGAGTCCGGAAGTGTCTGGGGCACGGATAGACTTGGCCTTGGGCTGGTCATAGTCATGGAGAGAGCCCTTTACAGGAATTCTTCAGAGGAGGAGCAGCTATTTGGAGCATAAATTAACTGTTTTTTCCAACGTGGGGAGAGTCTTTATTTTCACTCTTTAAAATAGACAAGCAAATACAGTTTCGTCATTTTGGGGAGGTGTAATTCTTAGGCTATACTTTTCCAAGGAGGGCAGAGCACATGTAAAAGTGCCAGTTTGGAGCATGCACTTGATATTTTTGAGTGGAGGGAGAGTGGGTGTGAGGGGTTCCCACACAAAGTCCCAGTGTCACCTCCACCCACTTAATCCCCTTCCATTGCCATCTTGATTTTTATCTGTGACCGAATCCTATACTAGTTGTTCTCCCACTGGGGGCTGGAATGTCTGACTGTCTCTACATATGCTGGGGTGGGAGCGTGGTGGATTGGAAATAGGCCCATCTTAGAGCTTGTCAAGCCCATGACCCTCCTAAACAGCAAGATGCTCACGTTTCCTCTTTATCTGGCAGAGAACTCGCCTGGCCACGGAAAGTCACCTGACCACAGAGGCCGCGTCAGCAGCTTGCTGCACAAGCCCGAGTTCCCTGACGGAGAGATGATGGAAGTTCTCATCTAACCTGCTGTCCCCGGGGAATTCCACAGCAAAACATTGACAAAAGAGGAATGTGACAGAGACGGGGCAAGAAAGATCAAGAAGGTTGTGGAGGAGAAATCAGGAATGATTTGAAATGATAAGGATTTCAGATTAGTAAGAACACTTTTTACAGAGACCTACATAACTAAAGATAGAAGAGGACGCTCTGGATTTTTCTTAAACATGGTGGAAGAGAGAAGAGACAAGACGCATGTAGGTTTGGAAACAAAGTTAAGAAGAAATAGAAAATGGAATTTTTCATTGTACAGAAAATATATCTCTCGGGGAGGATCCGTGTATATTCCCATGCTCTGGTTATAAACAGATAAATCCAAACACGGACCTTCCTTGGAATACTCCCATTCTCTTCACCTCTTAGCATGTTTGCTTTAAGAAGAACCTCCTAGAAATCTTTAGAGCCCATCTGGGCATAATGCAATGTAACCTGTGCCATCCGTGGGTGTCGTGTGTGTATGTGTGTGTGTGTGTGTGGCAGCAAGAAGAAACGTCCATTGGCAATGGGGAATTTAAAAGGTGGTTGTCACCTAATTTGCTTTTTGTTTGGGTTTTCAGGAGATTATGGGGCTTCTTAGCTTTTCTGGATTCTGCATTACTTTCTAAACAGGATGGAAGTGTTAGGATCTTTGTCCTAATCCTCCCTAATTTCTCTGAGTTTATCTCTGTTCTCATTTATTTGCTTAAATTTTCTTTTTTTGTTCCTTCTATTTATTTCTTTTATAGGCATGGCAGTATTCCTCAGGTTTGGGATGTATTAGGGCGATGTCTGAGCTGTCAGCATTCTTGCTGTGTTGAATAGCACCCAGCAGAACAAAGCCACCTCTGGCTTCCTGGCTACTTCTTCCGCCTTTGCATGGTTAGGCCACAGCTGTTAATCTTACTCTTACTGTGAACCCAGTAGGCTTTGAGGAGGCAGAAGATTCCATGGGTCACTGTGTCATCTTGCATTAAGATCATGGCACTGGCTTTTTTCTGTCTCACATCAGCTCTCTTGCAAGGAGCTGGATATTTCCACCCCATTGCTCTGTCTAGGAAGATTTTCAGGACAGCACCCCAGGAACATGACAGTTCACAAAACAGTTGCCTTGGTAGCATCCAGCACTTGCCAGGCACCCTTGTACCACATTCTTGTATTTGCAGCTCACCAGCACATCAGCTGCTCTCCCTTCCTCTGGTTACCGTTGGTGAGCACGCAGACGCAGGGACACCAATGTATGTCTGGTCGTGAACTTGCTTTGTAATCTGACAGGCCAGTATAAAAACAATAGAGTCAGGTTTTTCAAGATTTCAGTTTTGGAGCAACTTGTACAAGGTGAGGCAGAAATTCCATGGAGAATAGCTGGGAGTGAGTTTGGGGTACGCCTCTCCTACTTTGCTGTGACATTTCACATACCAGACGTTGGCTTCCTTTACACGTCTAGGCGGTGCTAGGTTAGAAGAGAAAAGCTGATGAAATGGGCAGATTGACGCTCCTACAGGGCCCTGATGTTTTCTCCCACCAGATCAGCCAGCTCTCTATTTGTCCTTTCTTCTTGCTTTCTTAGAGGAAGAAAAAAGAAGCCCTGGGTCTAAGACTTGATTTCTAGTCCTCCTAATGAGACACTGAGGACAGCGCTCCTTGGGAATCTTGGCTAGGCAGCTTATTTTAGAAGTGGTCTTTGGAGTGGAACCTGGGCAAACTTGCAGCCTACCCAGATTGAAGTGGTAGAGGAAGGACCAGAGCAGGCAGTTGAGAAAGGCTGGAGAAAGGAGGAAGAAATCGATATTGGTAGCCAGGCAGGCCTCTGAGCCATCTGCTATGGCAGAGTCAGCAGGACTGACCTCTCAGGCTCTGTGCTCTGCGCCGCCTCCTCTGTCTCAGGTCAGAGTACCAGCTGCTCAGACGGCAACTGAGGCAGCTGCAACAGGCTGAGCTGTCAGTTTGCCCCATGCCCTGGAGTGTGGGAAGAGGGCACAGGAGGTCTCGCCAGTGAGGAGGGGAGAGGGCAGAGGGGCCCATTCCACCCTCTCCTCCCCATCACTTATTATGGGGATAAGGCTCAAGTGATGGCAGCCAAGGACATTCTAAACCCAGTTTATGTTGGGAATGAACCAAAAAAGAAAGTGTCGAGAGACAGAAAGGTAAGTCAAGTCTGCCACCCCCACCACACCATCTGGGCCACCCCAAACTTGGGCTGTCTCCCCAGACATGGGTAAGAGCAAGAGCCCAAGCCAGTTTCTCCTGAGGCCCGGTCCTCGTGTCCCAGACGCCTGCTGGGCACACTCAGGCATGTGCTTGCTTATTCTCGGCCCCTCTGAGCTGCCATATGCTTTAATTGTCAGAATACAATGGACGTGTCACCATTTTTCGCAGTTATATTGTGCTCTGGCCTTTTGTCAATTTCTTTTCTTCTCTCAGTCCCAGAGACTTGTGTGAGCACAGACTCAAGTGAGGCTGGGGACCCAGGAGCCAGGGAAGAGGAGATTTGGGGGTTAAAAGGTTTAGAAGCAGATGGGAACCATGCTGAGCAAAGAGAAGTGACTCCTAACCTAAGACCCTTCATTGAGAAAGAGATCTATAGCTTTAAAGTCTTCCCTTACAGGAGATTTCCTGCCAAGCCAGGGCCCTCTGCTGAGCTTTCCTGAAGCCTGGCTTCTATACAGGGAGAAGGGACTGCAGATACTGCCCGCTCTGACTTCTGGGCAGTTTACGGTACCTTATCACACTTGACTTTCAGAAAAATCATGCTAGCTGTATTTCCTAGTGCCAACTGTATACAAACCCTGTGTTAAATACCTTTTCATTAGTCCTCTCGGGTTGCAGGGTGGGGCAAATGTATTATCCTGATTTCACTGATGAAGCTGGTGCAAGGGGAGGTTGAATCCCTTCCTGAAGTTTCACACCCAGGAGGAACTAGAAGTTAATATAAGGGCTTGGAAGAGGGGCCTCTGACATGAGGTGCCATGTGCTGGCCCTCTCTGCCGCCTCTGTGACGTGTGCACACAGCTGTCACACCTCTCAGGGCCTGGGAAATAGACTAACCCCAGAACTCCTAGAATTGCCTAGAGACACCAGCACAGAGGGAAATTGTGGGGTCCTACTGCAAAATATACTTAAAGTACGCCTCTAATTGTCCAGTGGCCTAGACCTCTTCAGACCTTCCCAGTAGATTCTGACTGTAGCACTTGAGGGTCTTTGGTTTCGTGTGAAGGGATGCCAGAGAATCCCTGAGCCTGTCGTCCGGCAGCTTCTGTGTGCCGCCTGGCTAGTACATGGAATTTGAGAAATTGGAATCTACTCTGATGCTAGGGTTTCACTAAATAGATGGTTCTGTACAGAAGAGCTACTACTGTCTGCAGGTCTGTATAACTGAGCTGCCAGGAAAAACACATTACTTTCCAAAAATCTCAGAGCGTATGCATAACACTTCCTTAGCATTTTTCTTCTTCTTTTTTTAAAGATTGCTGCGCAGCATTTTTCTTATTTCAGTGAATGTTTTTTTCTGCTTCTCAGAGGCTGGTAGCCAGTGACAGTGTGGAGTTGACCATACTCTAACCACACATGCAGTCACAGCCCTACCTGGACTTTAGCTGGGGGCCAGGGAGTGACAGGGCCCTTCTTGCTTCAGTCCTGCATGGGTTGCTCTTGGGAACTCAGGTAGGAGCTTGACTCCACCAAGCTTGCAGTAGATACTGAGACAGTTGCACCAAATAAATTCTGAACTTAGAACAGAAAATTCAGTGCTTCTCTTGCTCAGGGACGAGGTGCTCAGAAAGTCCCTTGCACCTCTGCCATCTCAACTCTTTTCCCAGAAGCCATCACTCCTGCCTGTTTTCACCTGGGTTTGCATGCACCTTCACGCCAAGTCCTGGTAGAATGGGAAATCCTCCCTCCCTTGCAGCCTCTCAGTCCCAGAGACTTGAGTGAGCACAGACTAAAGTGAGGCTTAGGGACCCAGGGGCCAGTGAAGAGGAGATGCGAGGTTAAAAGGATTAGAAGCAGATGGGAACTCTGCTGAGCAAACAGAAGTGTTTTCTGAAACCAAAGTCTTACACTAGGGCGAGTGGAGAGTGTTTCTAGGTATTCTCAGAATGATTTTGCACCCTCTGAAGGAACGGTCTACCATGTTCCTAGTCAGCAGGATTCCATAAATGTTCTCAACTGGGAAAGGCTTTAAGTAGCCAGTAGCCAGCTCACCAATAGCATCCCCACATCCCGAAACCTGAGGCTGCCGTGGTAAATGCTTTATAAAATGTTGGTTTTCTTTTCTTTTTTCTTTGTTATTTAAGTATTGTATTTAAAATGTCTTCATTCAGCATGAGCTTTGCTTAATGGGTTTGCTTCTGAAGTGTGGCTCCATGGGAGATGGCCAGAATGATTAAGAAGTTAGCAAAAACTGGCCAGCTGGGAGCAGCACAGGTTAGCATTTCAGTAAGTGACTTTCTGGAATGAATGAGCAATTTTTTTCTCTTTCTTTTAGTTAGAATACCCTTTTCCCTTCAATAAATTAATGGTATACAGAGACACGTGTATGTGTAAGTGCATACATGTGAGGTGTGACTTAGAGGGTCACGTGCGGGATTTCTTTTCTTTTCTTAATATCCAGAAGATCCCAGTGTTTGATCTCACTCCACCTTCAGATGTGTCCCTTTGGGACATTATATATTGACTGACTGCAGGGTTGCCCACGGAAAAATATTTTGGGAACTCCTGTGTTAGAATGGCCTTCGGGGCCTGGCACGTTCCTTTCATTCTTCTTTCTTCATCCTTTGAGGATGGATTTAAGTTCTGGAAATAATCTTAAGGCCTTTTATAGCACAGTCTGAAGAATAAAGATGGCAACTAAGGTAAGTTCCATCAGTTTTTGTTCCTAAAAAACGAATTCCTAAGAGGTTTCTGGGAACGAGTTTTTGAACTGAGAACCTCTCCAAGTGATCACTTCAAGGGAGGATGGCGCTCATTTGACACGTAACTCCTAGTGGCTTTGTTTTTAAAGATCTCTTCTCTTGCCAGGCCTCATGTGTTCACACCCCTGCACACACTACAGACGTAGGTGCATATTCGTCAGCGTAAACATCTGCTGGCAGTTCTGTGAAACTGTTCTCTTGAGGTGCCTGTCATTGTCACGTCATGCTGTGACTGAGGTGTTTCTTTGCCGTGAAACTTTGCTTCTTCACAGAGTTACGATTCTGTTCTTTATATAATGAAGTGCATATGAGGCATTTTCTTCTATCAGCTCCTGAAGCTTTGACGCCCAGTGTTGTGTTTACGTGTGATTCTGCCTAGGTTCTGTTCACACATAGACATCTATAAGTATTTATTACAAAAGAGAAAGGAAGCAAATACGTCCACAGCGTGGTTTGATTTGAATCAAGGTGTTTTCCCTTTTTGAGGAGGGACAGGGAGCTGCCTCCTCAGTCAGGCACTTATGGAATCAGTGTAGAATTCTGTGAAACGAGGGCAGGTGTGGGCTCCTGATTTTAGCCAAAACTCAACAGCCACTCTGTCCACCTCCTTGGCACTGCCCCTCGCCTGCTCTGTGTGTGTGCTGGTCACTGTGCGTGGTGGCAGTGTGCAGTGTGCTGTGTCCTCCCGAGCCGACTCCGGGACCTGGCTGTCACATTTTGGCGTCTCCGTGTTGCCGGCTGTATCGAGGGGTGGTGTGTAGAGCTGTACAGCCAGATGGGTCTGTGTACAGAGTGGGGGAGTCCAAGAACACAGCGTGTCCCCCACAGCAGATATTGATGCTGTTGGTCAGCCAAAGATTTTCCTATTCTTTGCTGCTTAAACTTGTGCCTTAATATTGTATATAATAAATGGATAAAATGGCAAAACGGTCTTCTTTCCCTTTTCGCTTGCTCTTTTCTTCCCTGAAGAAATTACGTATCAGGTGCTCAGGAAACATTTCATTGCCTTTCACTTGAAGGTCTGCTCCAGAGACCTCGGCTCCCCACTCGGCGTGGCACTCAGCAGCACAGGCCCCTGGACGCGGGAGGAAACAGGTCATCCAGAGTGCCGCAGCCTGCAGCCCCCACACCCAGCTTCTCCAGACACGCTGGGAAGGAGAAACACAGGGCACTGTGGGCCTGGGGAAGCGGGGTGCACTTGGATCATGGATGAGGGTCCCCTTTGGGGGTTCTTCCCTTCAGAGCCTGCCAATAATCACTGTAAACTGAACTTTGTCTCAGGAATTCGCCTGAGCAGCCTGGACCCTGGGGCAGACATACCTCTGCGCCCCAGGATGGATGGACAGGGGATGTGAGCTGCTTTGTTAGTGTCTCAGGGTCACCGGAGAACAAAGAAGGCTGTCATAAGAGGGAGTCACATGGTAAATTTGTGAATTCAGAGCAGGAGTCTGAGTGATAAAAGAGAACAGAATAAATCTCCCAAAAGTCCCCGAGCAATGCCCCTCCTGTGGGGCCCGTGACGTGGGCTCACTATAGAGGAGGGCATGGTGCCTCTTCCAGCAGACGTGCTCCTCGCCTACCCCTAACCCTAGCGTGGGAAGAGCTTCCTGAACCAAGAATGGAGGCTGCACCTCTAGGCCCCCAGTAATCACCCTGGGATTGCCATCCGTTACCTCCTTCAGCCCTCACAACCTAGTCAGCATTCCCACTTTCAAGTCCAAGAAACAACCTTCAGCAAGTTACCTGTGTTAACCTGCAAAAGATGGCGGGGTGGGGCCTTGAACCCTGGGTTCAAGCCTGTGGTTGCAGGTGAAAGGTGGGTGGGCACAGGGAGGTGGGCGAGCCTCGGCCCCATCTGCCTGGCCTCTCATCTCTGCTGCCTTCTATGCCGTCTACCCACAGTCGTCCTCTGCAGGAAGCCCTGTCTCTGCCTGTGTGTGAACCTTTGCAGCTCCGCAGTCTCCACCTCTCGGGGTTACCCTGGAAGCCCCGTTTGTAGTTAGGGCTGGGATGAGCATGCTGCTGAGATGCCCCTCTGCCTCCACCATCTCTCTGAACTGAGCCAGCAACCGAGGGCTGGCTTTTCTCCTGGCCCCTCATACACCACAGGAGAGAATTCAGTCCCTGCAGTTCTGTGGTCATTCCAAGTGTATGCCTCTTTGTGCCCTGAGGGAACGCTGCCTCCCTCCTGGGCCGGGGCCTTGAGAACCACAGGAGACAGATTGCTCAGGCTTATCACCATGGAGGTAGAGGTAGGTGGCAAGGAGAAACAAATGGGGAGCTGGGAAATCACTTTCTTTATAAAAGGACTACATTGTCAAAGTGGCAGGAGTTTCTGTTATTAAAGAAGATTGTTATGTTGTATTGTTTCTGTCACCTTTTGACCAAGGATGACAGCATGTCCCTGATGCACTTCCTTTATCTGCCCCTGTTCCTGCTGGGCAGACGTCCCAGTGTTAAATCCAAGGACCAGAGCTCTGTCCTCTGTCGATGGGTCTGCTGTCCTCAGAGTGCTTTTCTCTATACCTCCCAACATAGAATCATTTTATGTATGTGTATATATATACACACATACACATATGATATATCCCAATATGTAATCTCATGTGTGGATATATATGATTTTCTTAACTGAACCTGGGCTTACGGGAGCCCAGAGGAGGCCCTCCCTGTCCGATGTAGCGTTCTATCAAAGGGAGAATCCGTAACTTCTTAGAAACTCATAATGTGTATACTGGTAATCCAAGGATCATAGACTACATTACTGAGTAATTTGGAGCATAATAGCATGAATTATAGTCCTATTGATAGAATCTAATAATGCCTTAGTTTGGGTCCTGATTGGCTTTGCCCTTCTGAATTTTTATGGGAGGCAGGACCCAACATTTACTGAGTTGGCTTTGGAATAGTGTTTCATCTCCAGCCCAGAGGAAGGTCTCGTCACACATTCTTACTCAGAAGTGGGGTGCATACCTGGGTTCTGTAGCCCACTTATGAAGTTGGTTTCTTCTCTGTACACAGTACGTAGCCTTTGGCTTTAGCTGTTTTCTTTAAAATGATTTGTTTGCTTGTTTTTGTTTTAATTGTTCTAATGAATAGACAAATGACTAACTGGGAAAAAAGACCATTGAGGCTTTTTTTGGAAATGTAACATTTCCAGCAGAAGGCTGGATCACTGCTCTGGTCTATTTGGGAGATGTAGACTTAGTTTATACCTGCTGTGTTTTGTTCATGAACACAGGGAGCGCCTGGGAGGCAGCAAAGGGGAGAAGGGGCCTGAGGGCAAAGCCGTCTCAGTTCTGCTCTGTGGTTGGGGTCCTGCTCTTGCTTTTCCTCAGCCACATCACAAGACCACAGAACTCATTTGGTCCAGAGATGCAGAGTATAAATGGAAATGGCGTTTTCTCAGTCAGATGAAATCCAGTGGGCATCAATACGGGGGTTCCCAATCACTTGAGACACGGTGCCCTCCCCACCGCCATGCTTGTGTTTCTGCTTCTGTTCCATCCAGTCACCTCTGCCAGGGGCTCAAGGTGACTTGGCTATTCACAGTGCCCATTCAGGAATGAAAAATGAATGAAAGCTCAAGACCTCATCTTTCACTTGGACAACTACCGTAGCCTCCTGCCATCTCATCCCACTCTATCCTTGACATGGGCACCAGAGAAACAAGAATAAGAAAGATGGTTATTTATTGTCATTAAGCTCTCAACACTTCTGTGAACTGTACCTATATCAGGACATGGAATTCTTTTATTCTTTTAATTCAATTCCTGATAGTGGATGTGGAATTCTTAAAAGAGCAGCGATGTTATTACAGCCCCTTATACTAATGGAAAAACTAAGAAACAGAGAAGTTGAGTCTCTTGCCCAAAGTCTTAGAGCTTGTGCGGGGCAGGGCTGGGGTGTGAGTGTGGGCCAGCTGGCAGCAGAGTCTCTGACCATACTGTTCTTCCTCCAAGCTCCTGAAGGCATGTCTGAAGACACCTCTCCCTCAGGGAAATGACAACTAATTATCAGCTGCTGTAGCCTTCAGGATAAAGCTCTGACATACTTGCCTATCCAAGTCTGACCCCAGCCCTCCTCCCTGGGCTGCTCTGGCTCCACTTCCCCTTCCACTCCTGCTCTTAAGTAGCTCTGGAGCCACACTGTGCCCAAAACCTGCTTTGTGCATTTCCATTTCTGGGCCTGGGATGCCCTCCTGTCTCTCCATCTAAATCTCTCATTCTTCAAAGTGAGGCTTAAATGACTTTTCCTTCAAGAAGGCGTTCCAGGTCACCAGGGTTGGAATTAATTGCTCCTCTTCCATTAACTAGCTGAGTCACTGGGAGAAAGTTGTTGAACTTCACTAAACTTCTCATTTGTCAGGTGATGGGGAGCAGGTGCCGCGTCTGGTCCTTCACTGAGGTGAAGCAGGCCCCTAGCGTGTTTCCTGACACACCATAGGTGCTCGAGTGTTTGTTCACTGAATGAGGCAACCCTAAAGGTTCAGTGACAGTGGTAACGTCCTCCGCACGCAGTAGGCCCTCCACAAGTGACAGCGCTGTACCTCACAGCATCCACGCCAGCCCTGGCGCCAGGCTGCCTCCTGTTGCAGTGAGCCATGTCCGCCGGTGTTTGTCAGTTCGCCTGTCATCGGGAGTAGGAGCCCTGGCTCGTACCCAGAGTAGATGCTCATTCAAAGTTGAACTCACAGTGAACCATCCCAGGATTCTTATTCCATGTGTTCAGTGGCCATGGTCAGGGTAATTGAAAGAGGACCCTAAAGCAATATTATATTTAAAAATCATTATGCAGGTAAAGTACATTTGTTTTTAAAATGACCAAATGATACACAAATACACACAAAATAGAAGCTGCTCCCTCCTCTAAATCCATATTTGTAGCCATTGTTAACAGACTGAAGATTTTTTTCTAGACTTCTGTACAGATACATACCACTAAATAGATATACATAGATTTGCATGAATGGATATGAATTTAAAAAGTAAGGTCATGCTAGTCATACATTTCACTTTTCTCATTCAATAATAGATCCTAGGTAGATTCCCCTGATGGCGTATATAGACAGATCTGATGGTTGCTGTATGGTGTTTTTTGGTGTGAAGGAGGGAGCTTACTGAAGTTCACTGCTTCTTTACTGCCACCTGGCTCCCCACCCCTGAAGGGACAGCAAAGGGTACAGGGAAGCTGTGAAACATTTTGTTTCTCTACTAAGAAAGAGGCCAAACTTGCAAAATATAAGTCAGGCCTGGCCAAATGCTGGCCCTGAGTTCTTTTAAGGCATCATGTTTCCATTTGCCTGTCCAAGCACTAACAGCACCCTGGCCCCAGCTGACGGCCCAGCCCAGTCTGGCCTGGCGTGCCCTGCTTCTACCCAGAAAACCTCCGTCACTCTCTTAACTGGAAGGTTGCTTTTCCGTCCAATCTCTTACCCTTTGGTTTACAGAAGAATATATTTTCCTGGTATGATGCAAGTCAGCCATAGTCCTGTCTGACAGTGCTCAGTGATCGGATGACATCCATCTTTCCCTTGTTTCTAGCACTTTTTGTTTTTTAGGGTGTCTATCAAATTTTTTACAAATATTTTGCTTTAGGAATAGCCTATTTAAAAAAGCCCAGTTCATAGTTCACTCCTCAGATCACTACTGAAAATTAATTACTTGCCCACCAGGCTTCTGGTCCTGGTGCGGGGGCAGATGGTCCCGATGGCTGTGCTGATCCCACCCTGGAGGGTGGGGAGGTGCAGGGAAGTGAACTGATCCCCTACTGTGTGCCAAGCCTTGTACGGCAACCATAGCATCTCAACAGCAGGGATAGAAATTTGGAGAGTTAAGTAGATCACTGAGGTGCACACTTACATAAGTAAATGGCAGGCAGCATTTGAGCCTTGACTGTTACAGACTGACCCACTCTATCATGCAGCCTCCATGTTCAAGTCTGAGGTCACAAGACAAATACAGAAACCAATTTGCTACTTGGTGATCCTTGTTGGGAAAGATAATCCAGGGCCCCTCGATGTGTCTGTTAAACCCAGCCAGCCACCCTCAGCAGTTAACATGTACACGTGCAGCAGTCTCAGGCCTGGGGCAGCAGTAAGGACAGCCTGCCTGAGTGAGAGCAGACAGGCCAGGCCCCTGCAGAGCTTGCACGTGGCAGTCTCACTACTAGGACATGTCTAGAGAGCACTGGCAATTTTTCTCCTCCTTTTAGTACCTCTGAGAGCTCACTGCCATCAGCAGGGACCGTCTGCTGTCCTGTCCCAGCCTCCAGAAGAGCCACTGAAAAGGCCTCCAGGAAGGAGCCAGTGGTATCCTGTGCCCTTCTCTCATTTAATTAACCCCTGGGGAGGAGGAAGAGGCAAGATGGCCTAATGAAGCCAGCTTTCAGCAGAGGCTCACACCCAGAGGGGGAAGTAGTGGACAGAACCAACCCAATAAAGTAGAAGATCAGGAGCTTAGCTAAGAGAGAGGATCAATAGGTTCGCATCACTCCTGCTGAGGTAAGCTGGGACTCCAAGGAAACAAATTTCAGGTACAAAACCCATCCCAAAGAGGACAGGAATCCTCCCCCTCTACCCACAAGGAGAGCAGCTTGAGGAGAGTGGAGAACAGAGGACCTTTTGTTTCACCAAAGGGGAGAGAACACTGAGGGCCAGGACTCCCTCCACAAAGAGATACCACTATAAACCCAGGCAATCTCTTGCCTGGGCCAAAAGTTGATCTAGTATTCTCCCTACCTTCCTGAACTCCCAATCCACCCCTCCCCCCTCTCCTGGCAGTCTGGAAGATTACCCCCTTCAAAATCTGGAGCGTTTGGCAGATTTTTGCTAGGGTGGAGCACCTCATGAGCTGTGGGTCAGTTGCACTGAAACTATAACTTTAATAGAGGTGGGGAGTCACAAGGGGAGAGAGACTTGCCCCGTGTTGGAAAGACCATAGCTCGGGACCTGCGCTATCGATCACCTGGGACTGCAGCCTACAGGCTTCCTGGCTCAGCAGCCCATGGTGGGCGGCTTGACTCCCTGCTGGGCTCCTGCGACCAGCTGGCTGGGGCAGCGACTCCCACCTGGCTCCTGCAACCTGCGGCCTGTGGCAGGTGACTCCCACCTGACTCCCACCAACCACCAGCTGCCGTGGCAGCCGCAGCTCCACCCTCCAGCTCCCTGCCCTGCTCCTGCGACCTGTGCACAGCAGTACCCCAAACCAGTGGCACCACCCCTGATAGTGGTGGCAGCTCCATGGTCCCTCCCGCTGGGGTTAAATTTGGGAGAGACACCCCCCCAATTCTGTGGAACATGGAGGGAACCTGACCTGACCTGCAGTGTTTCCAGAGGTGGAGTGTGGCCAAGGTAGAAGCATGGTCTCTGAGGGAGAGAACCACACTCCACCATGGTAACCCCCAACTGGGCACAGACTCAGGTGGAACACTCCCCAGTTTCCAATGATCACTGGAGGGAACCAGGCCTGAACTACTCCTGCCTGCAGGTCACACAGTGAGACAGCCCAGTCAGGGAGGCATCGTCTTCTCCTTGACTTAGGTGCAAATCCCTGGTGTACTTGAGTATTAGAGAGAACTGGGCTGCAGCCCTGCAGGGTAACTAGTGACTGGAAGTGACAGTTTGGCAAAGTGGGAAAAGAGACACTAGCCCCCCTGGAATAATTATTTTGCTGGGCAGGCCATAATGACTCCACAGATCACTGGAGCAAGTCACACTTGAGCTGCCAGTGGACCCCTGCTGTCCAGTTGCTGAAGACTTTTTGAACTCACCCATTTGATCTGTGTTTGTGCTGACCGTGACAATTGGTTTGGAACTCTTGATCTGGGCAGATCACCCTGGGACTCTCCAAGGTTATATCCTGGTTGTGTTGTAGAGGAAGGGTCTGATTCTCCTCTCCCAGTTACTGCCATTGGGGGGCAGGGTGTCTTAATTGCTTATATTCCTCCACAGCTGAGATTTCAACCAAAAGTCACTGATCCACCAGGATTGGTCAGAGTCTAGCTAAATACAAGACAGACCCACCTAGCCCCATCATACTAAGCGGGTCCCCAGAGTCTCAGGCTGTAGTACTGAACGGGACCTTGGTAAAGCCATAGGGGGAAAGCTGCAGTCACCAGTCCCAGCCCTCTGGTAAAGAGCTGATTAATTACATCTCCAGGAGCCCTCAATTTAATTCCACCTTACCAGCATCTCTAAACAAAGGGTGAAAAATAACCATGGGGGAGAATCAGTGGAAAAACTCGGGCAACTTGAATAACCAGAGTAGATCAAGTCCTCCAAGGTATGACAAAGGAGATGCAACAGAAGATTCCATTCATAAACAAATGGCTCAGATGTCAGAAATTGAGTTCAGAATTTGGATAGCAAATAATATTAACAGAATTGAAGTAAAATTGAAATTAGAAGTTCAAGGAGCAATTCAAAAGTGGTCTTGAGAATTCACTAAATTCAAAGATAAAAATCACCAAAGATTTTGACAAATTGAGGCAAGAAGTTGCGTCCCTCAAAGACCTGAGAAATACAGTAGAATCCCTCAGTAATAGGATGGAGCAGGCAAAAGAAAGGATCTCAGACATTGAAGACAAAGCTTTTGAATGCTACCAAACTCTAAAAGAAGAAGAGAAATGGAGAGTAAAGACAGATCATTCCCTGAGAGAGTTATGGGACCACTCCAAGAAAGCAAACATTCACCTTATTGGAATTCCTGAAGGTGATGAGAATGATCTGAAAGGCACAGATGTTCTACTCCAAGAGATTTTAGAGGAAAACTTTCCAAACATGGCAATTCAGATAGCAGACAGTTTCAGAACGCCAGCACAACTCAATCCAAATAAAGCATCCCCTAGACACATTGTAATTAACTTCACCAAAGTTAATATGAAAGAGAAAATCCTGCAAGTAGCCAGATATAAGAAAATCATGCCCTAACAAGAGGAAGAATATTAGAATGACTGCAGATCTTTCTGCTGAAACTTTTCAAGCCAGAAGAGGATGGTCATCAACCTTCAATCTCCTAAAACAAAACAACTTTCAGCCCAGGATTTTGTATCCAGCTACACTGAGCTTCATTTATGATGGAGAAGTCAAATACTTTAATGACATTCACACATTCAAGAAATTTGCCATAACTAAATCAACTCTTCAAGATAGTCTCAGACAGACCCATCCTCCATAATGACCACCGCAATGACCACCAAACTAAACTCACTCAGAAATTATTAATCAAAACCCAACTTTCACAGTGGTGAAAGGATTAAAAACATCCACTGGTCTTTCAAAAAACTTGACACTCAAAACACCACCAGGCTTATCAATATTCTCAATTAATGTGAATCATTTAAATTGTCCTCTAAAGAGCAACAGGTTGGTTGACTGGATATAAAAACTCAGGCCAGATATCTACTGCATATAAGACTCTCATCTTATTTTAAAGGATAAATATAGACTCAGGATAAAGGGATGGACTTCTATAATCCAGGGAAATAGAAAACAGAAAAAAGCAGGGTTTGTAATTTTATTTGCAGATACATTAGGCTTTAAAACAACCAAAGTAAGGAAAGACAAGGATGTTAACTTCATATTGTTAATCAAAACACTCAACATGATGAGATATCAGTTATTAACATTTATGTGCCCAACCAAAATGCTCCTCAATTTATAACCAAGACATGAACAATTTGATATCTTCCAGCACCATAATAGTCAGAGAGTTTAACACCCCTGTGGCATTGTTGGATAGAGCCTCCAAGAAGAAACTAAGCAAAGAAATTTGGACTTAAACTTCACCATACAACAATTGAATTTAATAGACATCTACAGAACATTTCATCCTAACAAAATTGAATACACATTCTTCTCATCAGCCCATGGAACATCCTCTAAAATTGATCACATCTTAGGTCACAAGGCTAACCTCAGCAAATTTAAAAGAATAGAAATTA
>CAUYRH010106318.1:0-14111 GCA_963574655.1 Perodicticus potto
CATTCTATTAGACTATGAAAATTCAAAGTTGTCATTTTTCAATGTGGACATTTCTCAGCATCTGTACACATTCAGCTGTCAGCTTCACCAATTTGTACATCCCTGTTTTTCTTTGGAAAAACCTGGGTGTCTAAAGATACATAATGGTATTTCCATGCCAAAGTCTGTCACTTTCTGACCATTTTGATGTCCAGTCTCCTTTCTTGAATTCCTATGCCTCTTGCAGCCACTCCCACCTCAGCTGGCCAACCTGGGCATTCAAGCAACATGCAGCCAGCACTCTCTGTAGTTCGTATAACCAGCAGGCAAGTGTGCTGGCTGTCATTTCACTCGACTTGGATTCCATGCACTGCTGCCTATGTGATGCTAGGGTAGCCGTTACCAGGCCTGGCTGTTAAATGAGGGCTCAGACTAAATGAACTCAAGTCTTTTAAGTTGTCAAAATGTATTTGTCTATTTGTGTACATGCAGAGACTCAGAGCTCAGGGTAGGAGAGACGCCTTGGTGGCTCCAACAGCCAGTACACTAATGACTTTTCATGCGTCAATGAAGAACACACTTGAGAAGACCAGAGGCTGCCCAGGAAACCAGGGACCTCACATGCCCTTCTTGATGCCGTCTCCCATTCTGTTTGCCCATAGTGAGCAGCACTGTCTTTGTAACACCCCCATGCTGCTCTCCAGTTCTGAAAGTACCTCTATAATGCCTAATTCCATGAAGGCAGGGATGGTATCTGCTTTGTTTATCACTTGATCCCCAAGAGCTAACACATAGTAGCTGACACCAAATATTTGTTGAATAAATGAAGATCTTCATCTAGCTCCCTGTGAAGGATGCCAGGGCTCTCTACAGCAAAGGATCTATGGCCAGGAGAGGGGAAACCTCGAGGGAGTCAGTGAGAAACAGAAGGCCATGTATGTCCTGATGGCCAGGAGAGGGGAAACCTCGAGGGAGTCAGTGAGAAACAGAAGGCCATGTATGTCCTGATGGCAAGACTGGGGAAATGGAGCACTCCTGCTACTGCAGCAGCTACACGTTCGTGTGGGGCTTCCACAGTGTGTGTGTGTTGACGAGGGAGCCTCAAGGCCATGTTCACCTGCAACCTGCTGATAAATCTCCTTCAGAACACAGAGTGGATAGATTGTAACTATTGACTTAACTGCTCCACTTCACTGTGAACAAATCAAAGGCAAGTACTGTGCCTTCATAGTCTCGGAATGATCAGAAAGTGGAAACAATTGCTTTGTATTTTCAGGGAGCTCATATACCTACTAGGACGCCGGTGTCACTCGCCGCGTGGGGTGACCTGAGCCTCGCCTCACTCCACGCGACAGCGGCTAGCCAACCCTACGCGGCCCGCTCGCCTCATCTCCGCAGTTGGATCATCCCTGCAACTCCGCTCTCCTTCCGCGGGAAAAGACCAACAAGTGTGACTTTTAAGATCATACTTAAATAGAAAAATATCTCAGTATCTAGAAGATTTGTATCAACAGTGAACCCTAACTTTCCAAACGATCTGTGCAGGATGCTATAAAAGCATGGTAAAACTCTGTTTGGAGTGCAAGACAGATCAATGGTTTGTTTTTTTGTTTTTTTGTTTTTTTTTGAGACAGAGTCTCACTATGTCACCCTCAGTAAAATGCAGTGGCATCACAGCTCACAGCAACCTCAAACTGTTGGGCTTAAGTCATTCTCTTGCCTCAGCCTCCCAAGTAGCTGGAACTGCAGACACCCACCACAACGCCTGGCTATTTTTTGGTTGTAGTTGTCATTGTTGTTTGGCAGGCCCAGGCTGGGATCGAACCCGCCAGCACTGGTGTATATGGCCGGCGCTCTAGCCACCAAGCTATAGGTGCCAAGCCAGATCAATGGGTTTTTAAAGTCACAGAGTTAAGAAAAGTTCAGTGATCTAAACTCAGTTTCCACATTCCAATTAACCCTAAGACTACCATGTGCCAAGTTTTGGGGTATGTGTATGTATATACATGTATATATATATATACACACACACATACTATCAAAGAAGAACATTTATAATTATCTGGAAAGGACATTAAAATATTTTCTTCTCCAACCATGCGTTGTCTGTGTAAAACCTGCTTTTCTTTATATACCTCAACCAAAACAATACATTATAACACATTAAATGCAAAAGCCCCATATGAGAATCCAGCTGACTTTTATCAAGCAAGACATTAAAGAGATTTCCAAAAATAAGGTCTCACTTATTTTTAAATTTTATTTTGGGAAATATAATTTGTTTTGGAAAACATTTTTATAAATGTTATTTATGTTAACATGTAATAGGTTTATTATTATTTTTAAATGAATTAAACTATAAATTGACCTCCTAAGGAACTGTAATAAACTGGTCAACATACACAGGTGGTTAACATAGAGAACTAGGTCTACTGAACTGACATGTACATGTGGTGCATGTCTGGTCTATGAAAATGAGGTCAATTTAAGAAGATGGTCAATGTAAGAAGGTAGTCAACTAAGGAGGTTCTACTAAATTTAAATTTTTTTCTCAGCTGGGGCTTGCGGATTCAAACCCGGCCTGGGCCTGCTAAACAACAACAACAACAATAACAACAACAAAATAAAAAATAGTTGGGCATTGTGGTGGGCACCTGTAGTCCCAGCTTCTTGGGAGGCTGAGACAAGAGAATCTCTTAAGCCCACGAATTTGAGGTTGCTGTGCACTGTGACACCATAGCACTCTAGTGTGGGCAGCACAGGGAGACTGTCTCAAAAATATAAAAATTCTAATATGGTAAACATCAGTAAATAAAACCCACATATAATTAAAGCTCTTTGGTGTTCTCAAAAATTTTAAGAGCAGAAAGGGATCCTGAAAATAAAAAGTTTGAGATAAAGAGTACAGTACCAGTCTAACAAACTTCCGTTCTTCTGTTACAGAATTAGGCCGATCTTCTATTTGGAGACTGCCAGACAGAGAGAACTGTACTGGGATAGGGTGTAAGGGTCTCCTTCAGCAAAGATCCTGAAATACATTTCTGTCTCATAAATTTCCACTGAGTAGGACAGTAATGAGAAAGCTTGGAGGGGGGGATTACATTATTCTTTTGTATGCCCCTTAACCATAGTATTAGGAGACAAAAAAGGAAGAATAAAACTTCATGAAAATCCCTGATTTAACTCTGGAACCCAGAGAGCTTTTATAAAACACTAAGGATCCAGTGGATGGTCCCTGTGTAAAAAATGTTTTAAGAATTCATTTGAAAGCAAAAATAATCCCTTTGCAGAGTCCCTTTCACATGCAAACAAAAGAAACTACCCCACTCTAACTACCAAGAATTTAAAGAGGAAAAATTAAAAACTAGTGGTAGAATTAGAGGTTCCAAAATGATTCAGGATATAGTAAACTTTTGTACTGCACAACTCTAAGATTTTCCCAGTTCTTAGTTGATGATTTTGGTTGTCCAGTAACAGGACAAAGAGCAAAGAACTAGAGAACTAAGAAGAATGGAGCCGGGGCCGTGTTTTCAGTACATATAGATTATTTCATTCATTTTATTTGGCAGCAGCATAGTATTCTAGGGCCCCACCACATTTTATTTACACAATTGTCCATTAGCCAACATTTAGCTTGTTTCCAATTTTTACTATCATTTCCAATGCTATAATAAATAACTTACAAAAAAGTTTTTAATGAATATTAAAAGAACATTTCTGACTATGGCAGTCTCCTTAGAGCTTCAGACTTAGGCATTTATTTTCATTTTTCTTTACCTCTAAAGGTGCTTCAGTAGAAAAGTATCAACTTCATAAGTTTTCCCCATAAAATGAGGAAATAGAGGACCCAAAAGGTCAACTGGCTTCTCTACATTTTAAACAGTAAGCCTCAGACACAGATTCAACCCAGAGTATCCTGATTATAGGCTAAATATCTCCTTCCTCTGCCCTAGTATATCTCTCTTTCTAATTTTTCTCTTCCTGGTTCTACAGAATATGTAACAAAATTATTTCCTTCTATTTCTGGTCTTAATCAAAGACACAAAGTTATTTAAATTTTGTGCAGTGTTTCCTGCTAGTGACATAAGAGAACCTGGGCACAAGGGGGATGCAGAACGTGGAACCACAATGAGACAACTATGAAGTTATAGGAAAATCATTAAAATAATATTATATTGAGATGTAGGAGAAAGATCAACAAAACAGGCTACAAAGTCCAGACATATACCCAAATACATATAGGATTTGGCATATAATAATGTTAACATTTCAAATCATTGAAAGTAGAGAGGTATTCATAAATGGTACTGAGGCAACTGGGTAAAAACTACCTTGAAAGGCTGGGAGTGGTGACTCATGCCTGTAATCCCAGGACTTGGGAGGCCGAAGAGGGTGAATCGCCTGAGCTCATTGGTTCGAGACCAGCCTGAGCCACGGTGAGACCTCGTCTCTAAAAATAGCCGGGCGTTGTGGCAGGCGCCTGTAGTCCCAGCTACTCAGGAGGCTGAGGCAAGAGGATTGCTTGAACCCAAGAATTTGAGGTTGCTGTGAGCTATGATGCCACAGCACTCTGCTGAGGGTGAGAATGTGAGACTCTGTCTCAAAAAGGAAAAAAAAAAAAACTACCTTGAAAAAAATGAAGTTGAATCCTTTCTCCACATTTAACACTAGGCTATACTCTAAATGTACTTTTAAATGAATTAAAAGTACTAGTAAAAAGAAACCACTCCATGGTCTAAATTTGAGGAATTTCAGCCTCGAGCTCTCCTGAAGCCAAGATTTATCATAGATGAATTGGACATGTGTGCAAATCAGAACCCTAGGGTCTTTGTCCCTTGATGTCTTCCATATCTTCAATGCTTGTCTTCTTTCTCTTGTTGTACCTAATCTTGGTGATAGTCCAGAAAGTAGAAGGGAAGAGAGAAAGGGGAGGGAAGGGGGGATATGGGAGGAGGGAGGGTATTCGGGGGGACCTCAACTAATGTGCATGATGCAGTGGTACATTTTGAAACTATTAAGAAATGAGTATAATTGCAATGGATGTGTTACTTAGTTCAATGTAAGCATTTCACATTGTATATTGAAGCAGTACCCTGAACCCTATAAATGCATCAATGTACACAGTTATAATTTAATAAAAAAAATTTTAAATAAAAAGCCTTAGGTGAATATGCTTAATGGAAATTTATAGTCCTTGCAAATATCCAAACTTGTGAAATCTTTGCAATAATATTTTCCATAAATTCATAGATGTAAAAAAAATCAGCCTTCATATTCTTGCCAATCTTAATAAAATAAAAAAAAATGTCCTACTGTTTGATCCTGCAACCTATATCTACTAGGTATATACCCAGATGATCAAAAATTATTTTACTACAAGGACATTTGCTCCAGAATGTTTATTGCAGCCCAATTCATAATAGCCAAGACATGGAAACAGTCCAAGTACTATCGACCCATGAATGGATTAACAAATTGTGGTATATGTACACCATGGAATACTATGCAGCCATAAAAAGATGGAGACTTCACATCTTTTATGTTTACCTTGATGGAGCTGGAACATATTCTTCTTAGTAAAGTATCTCAAGAATGGAAAAAAAGTATCAATGTACTCAACACTACTATGAAATCAATATATAATCACCTACACATGCATATGAATGGCAAAACATAACTATAGTCCAGAAAGTAGAAGGGAAGAGGAGGGGGAGGAGAGAGGGGATATGGGAGGAGAGAGGGTATTTAGGGGGACCTTACCTAATGTGCATGATGCAATGGTGCATATCAAAACTATTAAGAAATGAGTATAATTATGATGGATGTGTTAGTTCAATGTAAGCATTTCACACTGTATATTAAAGCAGTACACTGAACCCCATAAATGCATCAATGTACAAAGTTATGATTTAATAAAATATAATAATAAAAGTCTACATTTTATGTTGTTTTATGGTTTATAAATACTTTCAAATCCATTACAATTAATTCTCAAATAACCCTGTAAAGGGTCTCACCATTTACTAGAGAAAATTGAGACTTGAAAGGTCAAATGACTTATCCACTTGTTCAACCAGTAAGAAGCATAACTATATTCAAATCTAGGTCTAAGCATATTGTAGTGTGCCGCCTTCAAAGTTTGTGACAGTTATATGCCTATGATAACTCTATAATAAATTTGAGGCTTTAAGGTAATACCTCTATATCCTAACTTATTGAAACAAAGTCATAAAAGTAGTTGTATGTTTCTATTTATTAAACCAGTAACTTAGTTTTTTAATAGTAGTATACAATGCTGATGCCAAGAGGTTGAACGTATTCATTCCTTCTCTCCACAACTGTCTGAGTACCTATTATGGAGCTCAGGCACTGTGTTAGGTAGAGTGTACAGTTTTAGTGAAGAAGTCAAATATTTTAAAGCAGAAAAATGAATAACTTTTCAGTTCATGAATGAAAAAGAAGGTAACTGAATTAATTCTATTATCTGATGTTATAAATTCTTAAGAAAGCCACTAACCAAAATTCCCATAGTACTTTAGAGTATATTAAGTCACTACTTTGTCTAATTTTATCCTCAGAACAAACTTAGCAAGTATTTCCATCTAATTGAACAAGTATGGAAAGTGAAAATCAAAATGAAGCAATTTGTCTTACTATATATGACTGTAAAAGTCAAGATTCAAATATAAGAATATTGATTATAAAATCTGTTTTCTTTCCACTTTATGATCTATTCTTATGTTGAGTAGGATTAAATGTTATGTTTAATTTTTGGTTTAAAAATCCACAAAATGAAAAAAATTAAATAAAACATTTGCTTATTTTACCATAATAATTATTAATAATTTAGAACTTTAAATAGTTAAATATCTTACTAGTTAAATAGTTAAACTATTCAAATAGTTTATTTTTATTTATTAAACTATAAATAGTTTAAACTATTTAAATAGTTAAAAATATTTAAACTATTATTTAACTAGTTTAACTAAAATATTTAAACTATTATTTAACTAGTTAATAGTTAAATAATCATCTTATGGATGATTTTATTCTCTTTCTAATTGAAGGAGAATAAAATCATCCATAAAATCACCCCATCTCTACTAAAAAAAAAAAAAAAAAGAAAAGAAAAAACTGAGGCAAGCGGTTTGCTTGAGCCCAAGAGTTTGAGGTTACTTTGAGCTATGATGACACCATGGCATACTACCCAAGGCAGCAGCTTGAGACTCTGTCTCAAAAAAAAAAAAAAAAACTATTGAATTACATATCTTTAACCTCCTAGTAATTTCAAATATATTTCAAACAGGGTTTTAGAAAATGAAACAAAAATTCATTTCTTCAGTCACCCTTCAGGTCAATATGAATAGTGAAAACAAGCAATTAAATTGAGATATACAAACATAAAAGCTATTTGAGTTGTAGAATTCTTTTGGAAAACGTATAATTAGTTGTTTATGACTAGCAGTACCTCATTCTTCAACAGTGTAAGCAACTAAATGTTAATTCTAAAAGAATACATTAAGTAAAATATGTTTATAAATTTATTTAACTTAAATTCTTAAGTAATATTTAATAAAATGACTAAGTGGTAAGGAAAAATTAAAGACTATAAAATGCAAGTTTTAAAAATTATTTTAAATTCTCAAATCTTTAAAATGAACAGTGCTAGCTCCACCAGAACTCTTTGGGCTAAATTCTATTGGAACGAGATAGTTTTTCCTAAGGGTATTCATTGCCCAAGTATTAGATTTTAAAGGTCTGAAAAAAACTGCTTTAAAGAAAACCAGAGAAAATAGGACTGTTGTACCATGGTAGCAAACAGAGGTTTTTCTGTGATCCAACTCAAACAGCAATGCCATCAAGCCCCTACACACAAATAACTGGAATATTTCTACATTCTTTCCCATTACGTTTTGATCTAAATACTGAATGCATTATTTTAAAACTTGGCTTTTACTTTATTTTTAAAATATAAAGAGAATGCAAGTAAAAAAAAAATAACCACACACACGAGTCAGATAAGAAAAGAAAGAATAAAGCAGAAGGGTACTAACATCTATTGAGTTTTTATGCCTAGAACCATACTAGTGACTTTATTTACATAATCTTTTAATATGAAATATCACCTTATGAGCTGCAAGTTATCCTTATTTTACATAATCAGAAAACTTGAGGCCCAATGAGATTAAGAAACTTCCTCGGTGTTGTATAGCTCCTAAATGGGAATATCTGGATTTAATTACAAGTCATGTTTCTTTAACAACAAGCTGTGTTCCTCCTATCACATTATGCTGATAAAGCAAAGGAAAAGAAAGAAAACAGAAGACATAAAATCATATATGGTTGTCTCTACTCATAATTCTTAAGAGGGAAGCAAATTATATAATTCTGGCAATTGTACTTACATGGGAAAAAAGCACTCAAGTTTCTTTTTCCTATGTCCTATCTCACTCCACACGACAATTATCAACACTTAAACATAGACTTCTGAGACATACCAAGCAATCAATCAAATCTGCAGTGGATACCAGCTGGGAGTTTCTAGCTAGCTTTTGGATGGAGGTTGCCTTTCCCCCCTGGAGGCTGCCCTTAGTTCCTTCACACAGGGCACCACCAAAATAGGTAGCCCACACATGATAGATTGCTTCTCCAAAGCCAGCAAGGGAGTGAGAGGCTTCAGCAAGATGGGTGCTACAATCTTATGTAATGTCATCACATACATAATCATGTATATTTTGTCACTTTGCCATACTCTGTTGGTTAGCAGCAAGTCATAAATTCTGCCTACACACAATAAGAGGGAGTTATACAGGATATGGATACCAAGAGGTGAGGATCACACGGGCACTTTAGAATCTGTTTTTCACCCACCTTGTTTTTATATTTCCTAGCGAAGTAATTATCATCATCACTTACTCACTATCCTTAAATACAAAATTTTACCTATATATTATTCTTCATAGTAAATTCTTCTACTTAAAAAGCCATGATACTTGAGCACATAGAACTACTGGGTTGGATTCCTCTTCTTTAAAATTTCATCCTTATTCTTCATCAATCCTAGTCTCCCACTATGATCCTCCTTAGTAGCCATTTGTTTCATGAAAACTTTCCCAATTTAATAACATCTTCCTTTTTAATCCTATAACTGTAGCATGTTACTATATCTCCCAAATGTTACACTGTCATTAGTATTTGTACCTCACCTGTTCTGAACTGAGTATAGAAATAAAAAGACCTACTCCTCTGGTTAAAATCATCCAAAGACTCTCCATTACAAATAAAAGCCAAATCTTTACTATGGTCTATGAGGCAACACAATTAACCCCTACCTACCTTTTCTATCAATATCTACTCTCTTTCTTGCCTACCATTCCAAAAACACTAATCTTCTTAATGTTCCTAGAACAAATCAAATCCATTAGAGCCTCAGGGCCATTGCAGTACTGCCTGGAACATCATTATCCCAGATTACCACATGTTTTTTTCTCATTCTTCAGGGATCATCTGACTTACTTGGCCATCAACTCAGAGCAGCCTTCCCTAACTATCCTATCGAAAGAAGTCCTTTGGCAATTTTCTGTCATGTATATCATTACCTTATTTTATTTCTTCATAGCATTAATCAAAATTAGAAATCACGTACAGGCTGGTTCATGCCTGTAATCCTAGCACTCTGGGAGGCCAAGGCAAGTGGATTGCCTGAGCTCACAGGTTTGACACCAGCCTGAGCACCTGGTGCTCTAAAAATAGCCAGGTGTTGTGGTGGGCGCCTGTAGTCCCAGCTACTTGGGAGGCTGAAGCAAGAGTTTGAGGTTGCTGTGAGCTATAACGCCATAGCACTCCACTGAGGGCAACATAGTAAGACTGTCTCAAAAACAAAACCAAAAAAAAAAAAAAAATGACTGATAGGATGAGTAAGATGAAACAAAGTAAGACTCTGTCTCAAAATAAAAAAAAAAAAAAAAAGAAAGAAATCACTTTTAATTATTGATTTGTCATCTCCCTTCATTAGAATATAAGCTCATGACAATAGTGGTCTTACTTTCTTCAGTGCCATATCACAACACCTAGAACAGTGTTATAATAACCATGTTTTCTGGTCTCTGTATTTGATGCTTAGATATCTGGATATTGATGAGCCTGGTGTGACTGTTCCTCCCATGGCTACCTCGGTAGCAAAGTAGTGAGCCATTCATTTGAAAACCAAGCAATCCAGTACTTGATAAACAAGTTCGTTTATCAAGCTCTTGATATTCCAGGCCACTATTCTCCTGTCCTAATCACTCCAAGGCCCAGGTACCAGACAACTAGAGATAGCCCATATGTCATTGGCCTCCCTAAAATCACCCAAACTAGCCAACACTATGCCTACTTAGAAATCTTTATCTGTTCCTTCTCACAGAAATCACAATAAAGGCATCTGCCCACTTTTACCCTCACTTCCTCTGCTCCTCAACTCACCTTGGTGCTTCCCCATGTGTCCCTGTAGGGTGTTTACTGTCTAAGGAAACTATAAGCATAAAAACTTCATGATAGTGTCTGTGTATCTAATCATACCTGATTAAAACAAATCCTGGGTATCCTTAAATTAAGTGCTTACCATACAGCATATACTCAATAAATATTTGTTGAATGTATCACCTTTATCTTCCTTCAGTTCTTAGTATACAATGGGTTTACTTATATCATTCCCTAATACCTTTTGTAATTAAATCATTCCTAAAACATATATTCTTTGCTCAATAAATGACAGCCACTAAGCTAAGTACTAAAGATACAAGGATGAATTAAAAATATTTTGTTTATAAGCACTTGAAATAAGATAAAGTTAAAAGCAAAAGAATTTAGAAACAATATATAAATACTACTGCAAAAAAAAAAAAGCTGTTATAGCTATTGTAAAACAAAAATAACTTTAAAATGAAAAGTACTTGGAAAATACATATCCAATTCATCAGGAAGGTATTATAATCCTAACAACATTTGCACCTAATTGTGTAACCTCAAAATACTTAAAGCAATAATTAACAGTATTCTGTTATGGGGGAAATAAACAAATCCACCAACATAGTAGAAGATTTTAACATATCCATCTTAATGTTTGATAGATGAAACAACCTTCCTATACTCCCCTCTCCCCAAATAAGTAGAGTTACAGAAAATTTTAACATCACAATTGGAAGGACTTTTACTTGCAACCATAATAGAGTAACTGGTACTGAACTTTCTGTCATGGTTAACTAGTAGAAAAGAGGGCAAAATTTATGGAGGGAAAAAAACTCTTTTCAGACACTGAACAACTAGGCAGTACAAAAATGTGATCCCTGAAAACAGGGAAACAAGTGAGGTTTACTCTCTATGATTACCTCAGCTTTCTAGAAGAGGTACTTTGCAGACTTAGGTGCAAGGAAAATGAATACAAGCATAGCACAACAGTCTCTCTAAATTAAAGACAGATTAAACTTTAGAAAGACTGAGACAGTTGGGATTCATAGGACAAAATATCAAAGGAGGTGGCTATGCAGAAAAAGATCTCCAAAAATCTGCAAGGAATCCTTGAGTCTCCTGCTAAATACTAAGCTTCACAGAATGAGACACCAGTAAACTGAGAAAAGAACTACTGGGGGAAAAATAATTACAATAGAAGTGTAAGTGGAACAACTACCAAAAGACAAAGGGCTGGAGATCTTCAAGTGGTGACCAAAAAGAAAAGAAATCACTTGAAAACTTAGAGTGTTTAGTAGAGATCACAGAAAGTTTTAATATTGAAACAAAACTAGCAAAAGAGTAAAGATAACTCTGTACACACTCTCAAAATATACTTTTAAACAAAACTTAAAAGGATTAGCTGGTCAAAAGTTTAACTGCTGGCCAGAAAAAAAATCCAACACTCTTTAAAAGAAGACAACAAAATCTAGTCAATTCAACAATATTACACTGCCTGGCATCCAAACAAAAGTTGCTAAGCACATTTAAAACCAAGAAAATCAGGCTGAGCATTATGGCTCATGCCTGTAATTCTAGCATTCTAAGTGGTTGAGGCAAGAGTTCAAGACCTGCCTGAGTAAAGAGAGACTCTGTCTCTATGAGAGAGGATACCCAAGAAGAGTGAGGTCTAAGAGAACCGGTCTTCTCAAAGACACCACAAGGATACACTTGTAGGGTCCTCTCCATGGTGACTCAGCCCTTAGGAATTTGTAAACTTAAGTTCCTGGAACTTGGAAATTTCCAAGTTCTGTGAAATCCTGCAGTTCTGTAGGGGCTGGAATAGCGTCTCCCACTTGATTCAAGCTGGTCAATGAGAAGGGTACCTGTGGTGTGGAACTTATTGACTGTGGATAAAAAGGGAAAGATCAAGCCATTTGGGGAACACGGCCATTTGGAATTCTTCTATGCCATAAGCTCCTAAGCCCTTCCTCTTATAAATGTGTTGTTTGGGTGCTCATTCTCTCCATTGGGCCTCGTCTTCCTGCAACATTTTTGGTTCCCTGACTGGGAAGCGAGATCACCCTTGGAGAGAATATGCACCTGGTAGTTGCCGCCAATCCTCTGGACACCCAGGTGGGGGCCCTTGATCGGCCTGGGTGATGTGAACCACTGAACACGCAATTTGGCCTCCCTGTGTGGACGCCTCAGCTGGGCTAAGAAAGGACCCCATCCGCAGGTCTTCAAGGAGTCAAACACAGGGAGGAACTGGCATGCAGGAACAGGTACCTGCACAGGGAGACCTAATGCAAGGTATGATCTGGGGATGCCACTACAGTTTTAGTGGAAGAAGGAGCCTGATCAACTCCTTGGGCATTAGATTGCCGGCAGGTCTGTTGAGAGGTGTGTGAGAGTGTGTGGATGTGGTGCAACTGAGAGAACTCTGAAGGTGGAGTTGAACCTCCCTTCACAGGGCCTAGGGGAGTGTTGGTTTGCCTCCAATGGCTACGTGGCAGCTTGAGCGGGAAATCGAGGCTGCTCAGGTTGGAAGAAATGGGTTGGAATTGTATGCATATGAGTGCTTAGAGAATGACTCAGATGGGTAACAATAGGTGGGGTTTGCCCCCCCCCATTCATGGGGGTGAAATGAATGTGTGAGTATGCCCTTCTTCCCTGCTCAAACTTTGCCTCCTGGCTATTCTGAGAGAAACTAGAAGTTCTAGGTTTTCCGATTTCTGTCTTTGGTGGTGGCCACATTGCCATGTGGGCCTTGGGGGAAAATGAAAAGACATTAGAAAAGATGTTGTTGTAGTTTTGTTACTGGAATTTCTTCAGTGAGTCTTTGGTCTCAGGAATTTGAGAATTGAGCCCGCGGGCCACAGATCAGTGATAAAATGGCATTTTCTTGGACTGAGGGGCATGCAGAGGGAGTAGAGAGTGCCAGAGCTATTGGCAGAGGGGCCATGCCTTGGAAAGTGTTGTGGTTCGGGCAGGCCGATGAACTCTGGAGGGCCCTTGAAAATCTGGGGGAGAGAGTGTGAATCTCGTGCTGGACGAGGCTGTATTCATATAAGCAACAGGTCTCCAAGGTGAACAGCCTCTGGAAAGGGGGAGGAGGCCCAGGTCAGAGGTTTCCTGCATAAGTCCTTTGTCTAGGGGTAAGTAATTGGCCCTGAGAGATATTTTGGCCAGGACTTGGTAGACGGAAAAATACCTTTACAAACTGAATGGGTGTTCTAGCAAATGAATGAATGCAGCCCCTCACCTGGGACAAGGTTATTAGGTCTTTGCAATGGTTTTTATCTGGGGAGGGGATTAGGATGTGTGCTCCTTAGTCAGGGTGGAGCCATCCAAAATGTTTGAGACTGCTTTGTTCCTGACTTTGCTGGGGCTCAGAGGGTTTGTGGCTGGAGATGGGAGTCTGATGTCTAAGCTCACCTGAGCCTGAAAAATGGGAGTTCCCTGTCCAGCCCTGAGTGGGAAAATCCTGTATCAATGTTATAGCTCATAAAATGTCTCTCATTTGTAAAATGTAATAATTTGGTTGTTTAAATTGTTGAGGAGAGAGGCGGAGCAAGATGGCAGCCGAGTAACAGCTTCCTTGCGGCTGGGCACGGTGAGACTGGGGAGAGAGGACTTCAGGCATCTCTGGCAGGTGGGATCTACCCAGGAACTTCCCCTTGGGGACACAGGGAGACAGCGTG